>JAWQUT010000729.1:34680-109039 GCA_033807755.1 Ellobium chinense
ACCTACACAGAAATGAAGATGCCTCTTACTGACTATGTGTCTTTCTCACATGCCAACAGTCATGACCTGTTAGCAGTCATGTTTAAATAATACATTTGTGATTTGTTTGCTTGTTAGGACTGGTAACAAACACATTTGAATTTTGAAAAGAGTGTCCTTTTATTTTTCACAGATCCACCATGCAGACATGTGAATTATTTACGGGGGAACCACTTCGAGCACAGCTTGCACAAGTGTCCAGCTAAACATGATGTAATACATGAGGTGAATAGGCTGAAGTTGTTACAGCCAATTGTTACCATGGCATCGAGCGATGAGAAGATTTCCTTGTCCAGTGCTGCAACTCAGACAGAGTTAGTGACGAGTCCAATTTTGTGGCAGTGCTTGTATGTGATACGCACTGTCTCCGAGTTTCGGAACTTGGCCTTTCGGGTAAGCTGAAACTAATTTTATTTGTGTGAGTGGGTAGGGAATGGAGAGAAGGGGGTGAACAGTCCACCTATTCCAAGAAATGTATCAAGGGATGTGTTTGCTTGTCACTGTTAGGTAGATTTTTATTCAGTTTCATAGTGTTTAAGTAGACGATAGTTGCCATTTTTTTCCGGTAAAATCCGAATCCAAGAAATGGAATGTGAGAAATCGGGAAGCTCCATTGGAAGACAAGAGTTATTTATAGAGATGTGAGCTTTGGGTAAATGAGACGGTAATCCAGAGGGTTTGGGCGTTACAGTCATTTTGGTCTGATGGTTTTGCTTTTATGTGTACCTTATTTGAAGTGAAGGTTGACAATTTCTCTCTCTATATTTTTTTAAAAAATTGGTTATCAGAGATGTGACAGATCTTTTTTGTAGCTGAAACATGACAGTTTGATGTTATGGCATTATTTCTGACATGGATGCAAAATACACTTTGATAATAAAGATCAGTTTCTGATCGAGTGAAGTGGACATAGATTTCTTGGAGACAGGCATATAGTGCAATTGTATAGAAGATTTGCTGTTGTTACCTGACATGCTGATACTGTTTCAACATTGTGGTTGAAAGTGAACTTGAGGTGAGCATGGAAAATGATCTCTTTTAGATATGTATTTACTCTTAAGAATCAAGATCATGCTTGAGTGTTCTATGCCAACTATTTTGATCAGTGTACCTTTCTCACATGGCCAAAGGTCCCACCTTGGAGTAGTTGGAGCTTGCCCTGACTCTAACAGTTTTTATATTCACTGCTGCCACTGATATGTTATAAATGAGAATTTAGTTAACCAGCTTTTCCTTATCTCTGCAGTTTTTCAGTGAGCTGAGAGTATACCCAAATGCAGATTACAGATATAATTGTATAGACAAAAGCTGGTGCTTTTCATTCAAAGGTTTACTTGAAAACAGTGGATATATTTGTACACAACAGACATCTGAAATGTTTTTTGGGACTTTGGCACCAGGTCATTTCGGTAGAATAACATGTTGGTAGAATAGTTTACTTCATTTTCAACCCACTTTCAATACTCATTTACTGTCATCTGAATTTATGAACAGGTATAAAAGTGATTAGACACTAAGTCACCTAAGTGAAATGTATGACACTGGGTTCTTCCAGAGCTTGTGAAAGATTTTGGGATCATTGGAAATTACAGGGGTGAAACTGTAACACAGAATATTTCAAATCCACTGCTTATTGTTAAGAATGTAAATCCTAATTACTGGCTTATGTATTATCTAATTATCTCATGTGTAAGGATAAACTCAGAACCTTAGAATTTGTCAAAATGTAACATGAACATTGAAATGTATGATGCTATCTTAAATTGGGAGATTTAATTTGTGATTTGTGCAGTTGACGTTGATACCATCAGCAAATGAAATGTAATCATTAAATGAAAGTTTTATAAATTCCTGCTGAAATGAACTTGCAAATGCAGGTATCTGAATTAATGCTTTTTTCTAGTTCCTTTCTCAAATTCAAATTATGCATCACTTGCCAGCTGGGATTTTGAAGTAAGCTGTATAATAAGCAGAAATATTTTCTAAGTATTTGCCCTTGTCTCAAAAATGAAACAGTAACTTGAGTAACTAGTGTTAATTGCCCTGAGCAGATTAATGGTGCTTAGGATAATGTCCATCGTGTTTGAATGTCATGGCATAATGTTTATTTAATGACATAACATTTTTATTGCAGTTTATTAGACTATCCTTTTGATCTAACCAAATTTATCCATCAGCATTAACTGCGCCCTAGACGGAGCAGACAGCATAAGCAGTCACCACACCTAAACTGACAATTTGTACTTTACATTTTTTTTTTTTTCTGAAGTCTGCAAGCTATGACTGGCAATGTCAAGTAGATCAACTTGATTTCTCAGAAATATTCCGCCCATGTCAGAAGTGGGACATTGACGTCATTGAACATTTTATTAGGAAACATATCCTGATAAGTCTAGAAGCACAAAAGCGATTGATCAGCCATGCTGATGCAATGTCTTGTTTGTGTCGGAGTAGGATTGGTTTTGATGAAAATGAAAGCATTCGACAGATGAGAACAAAATAGAGTGCAGTGCTGTGTATTATCTATGTCACTCTGACCCAATAAAGGAAGTGTGTTGTTGGACTTCTTAGCTCCAGTACACTTTAGCATTGACATTTAATTCAAGTGTTAAAGCTGAGTCTGGGTTTATCATGAATGTTCACACTGACAGAAAAATTTATGAAATAGGACAACACAGTTCACTAGAGTGTGGACTTTACCCCTACTTTTTTCCTGCTAAGATAAAGCAAAGTACAGTAAAACAACAGTGTTTCTTTCTTGGAATGAGCTGTTGCGCTCAGGCTGTAAAGCAGCTTTGAAGATATCTGAAATGTCAGTTTGTTTTGTATTGCATGGAAAACTTTTGAGAAAAACACACCTAGATTATGAAGCGAATTTGCTTTGGGCTTTAGAGCTTAAGTGAATCACAGAAGTTGAACTGTACCAAGAAGTCATTTGAATAATGCAAATAAAGAATATGATGAATCCCAGAGTTATAATTTGACCAACTACTGTAAACAGTCACATGGTTGAATAACATAAATTTCTTGACAAATTTAAAGCTTCCCAGAAGTCTGTACCATGCCTTTCACTTGCGAGAATTTTCAGAGATGCCACTCTCCAGGTAATTCTCTGAGATCAGAGAATGTTGGCAACTTTCAGAAATTTTGGTTTGACATCACTGTGAGAAACAGCATGCAAAGAAAAATCAAACTTTAAACAAAAGAAAGTTCATTCCTTCTTTGTCTCTCATTTTCTGTTTGCCTTGAACATTTTTTCTGCCTGGATTATAAAGACTAACTAGATGTAGATATATATTTATGAAAAATGAAAATATGACTATATTTTACTCCGCAGGGAAATTGTATTACAATGTTATACATCTCATTCATAATACAAACACATTTAACAATATACATCATACATGTAAATACATAATATTACAAATGAAATACATAAGTCATTGCTTGTCGCCAGCCGTGGAGAGCCCTGGTCCCCCCAACTCTAAAGCCAGGTATTCATTTACATCTGAGTCGAGTGAGGAAATGGAAGTGAAGTGTCCTTTCCAAGGATACTACAACGTAAACTGCCCAGCTTTGCCCAGCTTGCGAGTCAAACACATAAACCTTAGATTTGAAAGTCTTCAGTTTCTGAGTACGACTCACAAACAATACAGCCATGCTGCCTCTCATATGCAAATATACACATTTATTTCTGAAGAAATAGCTTTGTGTTATGTAAATCACTGCTAACAATTCTAGAGAAGTAGCTAAAAAGTTCAAAGAATTTTTTGAAAAGTGAGAACTGAGTGGCATCCCTGATTTCTGACTGCAAGTTCAATTATGTGTGCCAAAATTTTTCTCATTTAAAATGTAGATAGTTTGACTGCTTCAATTCTCTCAACACCGACAAAGCCTATCCCACAAAGGCATTTATTGGAGTGCTTCAACAAAGCATCAGATTGTTTTGTTTCTCACACAATGGGCTGTTGAACATTTCTCGTCTTAAAAATGGTTCAGAAGGTGAGGAATGCCAATCATTAAAATTTGAAATCCTCTAAGCACTTTTTGTCTTCTGTCTCTCACCGACCAGAGGTTAAAAGAAAGCTTTCCTGTTTTAATTAGGTGAAGTTATTCTCCAGTTTCCAAAATCGGTGATGTGAGTTGGTGAAACGTTAGCTTTTAACCTTTGTGCAAATCTTGCTCCCAGACTTCTTTTTCCCTCCTCTTTCTTTATACATTAAACAAGAATGCAGAAGCTTTGTATTTCAAAAGTAGTTGAAGCACTGAAGCATGAAGAGCCCCTCAGAAGTATTTTGTTAAAAACTGTTCAGCTGCATTCTAATTATAAACCTTTCAGGTCAGGTCTCACATCCTGTATGGGGAGTTATAAGTCGGGCAAAAACATTTTTTTATATTGTTGGGTGTTTTCCTCTCTCTTTTTTCGCCTATTTTTTTGCTAAAAAAACTATTGGTTTTGAAAAAAAAAACTATTGGTTTTGATGGGGGATGGGGGTGAAATTTCTCTATACAGCACAATAAGTATGTAATGGGTAAGTGGTTTGAATAGATGTATGAACTACAAGATTATTTAATAGTTGAAAGTCTTGAGTGTATTTGTGCCCTCAGGTGTGTAAAAGTGCACTTTGTCTCTAATACTGTGCAAAAGAGATCATGTCAGTGACTGCTTTCAGAGTCACAGCACAGTTACTCTTTCATCTGCTTTGACTTTCTTTTGTGGTACTGTTTATTGTCATGTTGAGCTGTCTCAACATGTTTGCGCGACATTCAGTTATATTGTTGACCAATACAGGTATAAGCAATATCTTGTCAACAGCCTTGCAGTCTTTAACCTCCTACTTTTGCATGAGTTACGCTAGGCTCACCTAACAGTATGTGCCTTCAAATGGTAGCTTTTTTACTTGGAAAACACATTGATAATTTAGCTCTCTGGAAAAGTTAAAGACATTGTGAAAGACTTGGTTTGGTGGGGTAATAATAATGTAAAGTTGCATCAGTGGGCATGGTCACGATAAAAAACTTATGAGTCTCATTATTATAATTCACTCAGCAAATGCCTTTCTTAACACTGTGTTGTATCTCACAGAACTTGTGACATCATCATTGCCAATAGTAATTAGTATTGGTTTTGCAGGGCTTTACTCACCTTGATGAATTTTTAAGAGTCCTTGGTCAGACTAAGAGTGGTTTATAAATGAGGAAAATTTATCTAACTTCAAACTGGTACTTATTCTAATAACTTTGTTTCAAGAGGTCTTCTCTTCTGTTGTAGGTAACTAAAACACGCAGTGATACAGAAGTGGTAGTTGTGTACAGAGAAGGCATATCAGGGATCTTTGGACCACCGGTGGAACCCATCACCCTGACCTTTGACCCCAAGGGAAAATGTCTTCTAGCAATCCTCTTCAAACCAGTGCAGCGAGTATCCATAGTATCGGCAGACTCAGGACAGATAGAGATTGCCTCTCTCTTGGCTGTTCTCAGGATGGTTGCAGGAAAAGGGTACCTGTTCTGTCCCGGGCTTCCAGAGAGATTTTTAGCTGGAAAGGTATGGGGACTGTGCATTGTTGCCTGTTGTGCATTCTTATCATTTGTGTTTGTCCTTTCACTGACAGTCTCCAAAAATATGTTAAAGGAAATGCTAAAGATAGTCAGGGATCTTTACCAGGATGATAATCTCTGCCACTACCTGCATTTCCAGCGTTCTTCATAGCAGTAGTTATTGTTTTCTTATTTTGTTATTTTCAAATAGTTTAGTTTGTTAAAATCGTATCATGTAAAATAGTGTTTCTCNCTGTCTCAACCCCCCCCCCAACACACACACACACATACACAAAATGAAAGTCAATTCTTGCTCAAAATATAAATTTTCCCTACAGGAAGTTCCAGTCTGTAAGTTGAGAAATCCCATAATGTCCCTTAACAGTTTCAAAAAGAATGGTGGAGGATTATTTTGCATATGCATTGATAGTGTTCGTAGATGTAACACATGTCAATCTTATAAATAGATTTTTATTGCTTAGGTAGAATGCTTATGTTAAAGTCAAACAGGAATTTCTCTTGCATTATGATTCTGACAGGATTTAAACAGTATCTTTTCTTTTGTGTTCTCCCTTCAGGCATGTGGAAAGTTTGTTATGGTGCACCGAGTTCCATTCAAGCGTTACCAGTCCACTCAGTGTCTAGTGTATTACCAAACACCACTGTTCCAGCAGAACAACCTCAAATCATCTCTGTGTGCCCTGTGTCCGCGGTGTATGCAAACTGCCAAGTGGGTCCAGACTCTGCCAGTTTTTGCCCCAAATTCAGCTACAGCAGCCTTACCCCAACAAGCCCATTTGCCTGCTCTCGGTCATCTCAAGCCAGAGCAGAAAAATGCAGCCTCTGATGATTCCAGCAATGATAATAGCTCAAAGATGGGCAGCACTGTTCCACCTACCTCTGTCAGCAGGCTGCTTTCTCTGGCAACAGTATATACCAACACCAGTAATGCAAGTGTGCTGCAGCTTGTTAATAACATTAGTAATGGTGGACAGGCCCGCCAGGTTTCTGCTATGGATGTAAATGGGAATAACCAAGCAAACACAACTTTGAAGAGAGCAAACAGTATGCCTGCACACCACGGAGAGATGGACACACGAAAAACAACAAGCGAATTACAGGCAGTGAGTGCCTCACTGAGAAACATGCTTCAGGAGAGGTCCAGACGGAGAGTACAAGGGCATTCAGATATGGCAGGAAATGCTGAAGGTTTGTCGTTATGACTCTTTAATGAAACAACAACCAAAAGAAACTGTTCAGAGAAACTCATTTTTCTGTCAGTTCCAAGGATGCATTGAATCCTTATTGCTTTGGATGAAGTTTCAGGCTGTCCAGTCTGTCCATGGTATCCCTTAAAGGTATTGCAGTATGTGATGGATCAATTTTGAACATCAAAAATTCTTTGCCCACTGCAAGTCCTTTGGAACTTTTTTTTCAGGATTTCATATGCATGTTGTCATTTTTTTACTGACAGAGAATAAGGGAAGTGATTTATGATTCTATGCATCTAAAGCACAGGTTTTGTCACCCAGGTAGTTTTAGTTGAGATTTCAAACTCTGATGTGCTGAAGACATTTCTGTGTCTTTAAATTTTCTGATAGAATGGATAACATAATGAATATAGTCAAAGACCTTATATCTGTTATAAAATGATATGATTTTTGTACAGACACCCCTCGAAAAGATGTTTCAGTATATTGTTATTTTGTAAAACACTGAGAATGAAGTGTCAAGCATAATTTATCAAGACAGTGTCTTCTGGCTATTTTTTCCAAATTACAGTGGAGCACTTATCACCAGTAATAACATGTATGGATGCTCCATGTTTTCAATATAATTTTCTTTTCTTCGTCAGGTGCAAATGGAGTAACAGAAGATGGTGTTAAAGCTTGCAGTAAGAGAAGTGGGAAAGGGAAAAGTGCACGCAGCAACATATGCAGACAGTGCAAGAAACAATTTTCCACACCTGCTAGCCTCTTGAATCACTTGCAAAGACATGAGGGTCTGTCAGGCTCATGGAAGAAGGGGCTTAGAGAAAAGAAAGGAAACAAAAAGCCTAATGCCTCTTCTGCACTGCTCAGAATGGTACTCCGAGGATCGAAATCACAGTTACTATCAAACAGAAAAAAATGTTCAGGTCTGTCTAAAACATCGATAAGATTAGTCCTTAAATGTCTGAATGACATGATACCATCGCAGAATGGTGCTAAAACTTTGAAAGAGAAGGAATTAAGCGCATTTGATGGAAAGGCCAAAAGTGAAACTGCTGATAAAGAAGGTGAATTGAACAACTCTGACCTTGTCTCTGGAAAAGAGGCTGAAAATGACACCACTTTAATGAGGTTGGGTCTGAAGAGAACAGCAAGTGGCCTCTCAGCTATGCAAACTTTACTAGAGGCAGCAGCTATAGCAGAGGGTGGTCCAGAAGATGTTAGTAGCCCCACCATTTCTTCTTCATCATCCTTTGCCCCCAAGAAACATCTTGAGATAGCAGCAGCTTCTACTACCTCGCTTTCACCTACATTTCCCACAGAATGTTCAGATGGGTCAGAAGTTCCACAGAAGAAACCCAGAAAAAGTTCAAGGCTTGCTTCAAAGAGAGCTAAAGGGAAGCACAAGAGGCAAGGACATGATGACAGAAAAAACGAACCATCAGCAACAGAAAACACAGCAGTGTCTCATGATTCATCTATGCTGACAAACCTTAATCTTCTTTCAACTGTCAGCCTAGAAACAGCCTTAAGAGAAAAACCTCAGAGTCCATGTTTGCAGATATCAGCTTCAAGCGCTGTTCCTATCACTGTTCGGTCTCCTCAAATCAAGTCAAACACAGCAGCTTATCCCACTCTCAGAAATACTACCTTGCCCACATCTACATTCACTGGCTCCCGCCCATCACTCGCTACCTCTCAGTCTGTAAGTATTCCCCAGCATGTGCTCAACAACACATCTGGAGGCAATGTCCTGGTAAGCAGGGGCCAGGACAAGCAGTCATACAGCAGTGTCACCTCCAGTAGCAATACTGGCCTTCCTCCTGTGCCTCCACTGTTATTTGCAGGGGCCATGTCAGGACCAGCCCAGTTGTTTCCCTCATTTGCCTCCAGTTCATCCCAGCAGAGACAAGGTCAGTCACAGTCCCTGCCAACTTCCCCATCATCCATACTGAGGAGTCTAGTTTCAGTTAGCAGCAACCAGCCTGTTACCTCAGTATCATCCTCAGCAGCCCCAGGACTAGACTTCAGCAAGAATAATTTATCAAGCAATGACTGTGGCGCAATTGACCTCTCAAAGCCCAAGCCTACACAGGCAAATCCAAGCATTCCATCTAGCATAGAGAAAAGCCTTGACCTAAGTTCTCTCTCAGGGCTGCCTCACAATGTTGCCCAGCTAATTGCTGGCAATGACAACCCCATTGAGATTATGCAATATCTGATGATGATGTCAGCAAAGACAGCAGCTTCCACTGCCTCAGCACAGAAGGAGGCTCAGCCACCCTTATCTATCATCAGTGACAAGAAGGCTGATTCAGACCTGCAGGCCCGCATGTTTGCTAGTGCTAGAAACTACAAACTTGAGAAGACAGTGAAAGCCTCTCCTCAGGTGCAGGCAGTGATTGCATCTACAAGTCGCATGACCCCGGCAGCAAAAGGGATAAAGCCAGCAGTTGGTATCTCAGGGCAAGGAGATGAGATTCAGTGTGGCTACAAGTGGAGTGGATCTGGTGGACTGGTGAAAGAGCGTACGCAGATGGTTCGAGAGTTGGTGCCTTCAGATGTCATGGCAACCTTTCTGGCTAAATCTCGACTGCCAGTTCCAAACCCCCCGCAGCCACTTGTCAGCCTCCCTCAAGCTTCTCACCAGCCCCCACAATTGCCCCACTCCTCCCCTTCGGAGAACCAAGCATTGCAGAAACCTCAGGACCTGTCCAGCCCACAGACAGCACTAAATCTCACCACCAGCAAATCTGCTGATCCACCCAGTCCCAGAAAGGGTGGTCCTGGTCGGCTGAGAAAATCTACACCTACAGTAGTCATCTCATCATCACCGCCAGCAACTCAGTGGTCACCCTCTTCTCCTGGTGGCACTGCAAGAAGTATTTTGAGGTCATCTTTATTGAATCCACCTGGAATTTTAACACAGTTAATGCATGGATCTCGCCTCCCGGTTCCCACAGATGCAACCGCCCCAACAAGCAGCAGCCCACAGAGGTTTCAGCACAAAGCCATGAATCTGTCACAGACAAGCAGCCCCTCACCATCATCCCAACCAACCACACCAACATCACCCTCCAACTGTACCATTTCCAGCCCATCTCTGGCTGCCATGCTCCGCCAACCGGCTGCCACAATCCATGAGGTTAATCACAGTGGTGTGTTGCGCAGTATCAATACTCCTGCCGCAGCCCAGCAACACCCTGTTGTTACCTCAGAAACTGCACTGTCTCTGCCAGGAGGTGTACAGGTCAAAGACGAACCAGTAGACAGGTTCTCACCAGAAGATGGGATGATTATCATGTCATTACCAGTGAAGAATGAGAGACGAGAGGCTTCTGTAGACAGAGCCACAAGTGAGAATAATCGTGACATTGACAGGTCACCAACCAATCTGGTAATGGATATCAGACCAGACTCAACAACTCCTAAAAATGGAGAACAGTTGAATTCTGGAGCCTCTGCCAAGTCCAGGACAGCAGAAGCAGAATCAAGCAAGGCTACTGTCAAATGTGAACATTGAAATAATAATTGGTTCATATTATGTATGGCTTTTTGATTATCCATATTGGGAAATAAGGTACATTTTAAGTATCTTTCATACTCCAGGTAGATGTATATCGCTAGAATTGTTTTGATATGCTGCCAATGAAATACACTAGTAAATATTATAGAGTGGGAATCCTGTGTGACACAGTATAGGAATCCTTGAAAACCTGAATTTTCTTGCCATATGTGTGTAATTATGGCATGTGTTGTCTAATACTGACACTATTTGCCTTCAGTTTAAATATCAGACATCTGTGAATAAGAGTAGAATGAAACAATACTGGATCCTTTGTAAATTAAGAGTATAGGATTTTGGTATGCATGAAGTTCTAAGTGTTGCACGTTGCTCCTTATTACCAGATAACTTTTAATTTGCCCTTTCATTATTAATTTGTAGCAGGATTTCTTAAGCTCAAATTCTAGTTGAGCAGTGCAGAATTTCGTGTTTGTCAGATATCTGAGTTCCTGAAAGAATTTCGATACAGTATATCATGACTGGGATTAGAACATTATGAGTATGCAGGTTTTTAGTTGAAGTATGTGAAGTTCAAGATTATGAGATTTCTTTGCTTCTATAGTGAGATTCCTTTGTGCTCTTAGTGATCACCACATTAGAATCTGATGCACCTTAAATCCTGCACAAATCACGAAGTAAAATTTCTGTCACTGTTCACAAAGAACCCAATCTCAGAGCATGCATCGAGACAAAAATGCTGTGTCAAAAAAATGAGGAAGTTCTTTAAGACTTTTGCAAGAAATTAGAAATTCATTTAAGAAACTACAAGAGAAAAGAAGGAAAGGTCGGGTTTTTTTTGAAAGGAAGTTAGGTGTTGATCAGATATCAAAACTAATAAATTAGCATAGTCAAAATCAGTTGTGTCCACTGGAATACGCAGAACTCACTGTGTGGGTAAGTTGTTTTGTTTCCTAATGTCGGGGTTCTAAAGCGGAAACCATTACACAATTTTTTGCTTTGTATGTGCAGAGGTTGTATGGCTTTAGATTAGAAATTATGAGACGGTAGCTTTGGTTTGAAAGTGCTTTGTCTGTCTTGTCATTCTACGTGGCACAAGAAAAGTAATTAAGCAGGGCACGATGAGTTCGCATTGGTCTCCTTTTCACTTGCATAAGCATTGGAATTTTGCTGTTCAGTGGACAGCAGTGACATTATCTCTCAACGACAGTGTTTTTGTTGAATCTTGTGTCACATTTTGTATTTACTTTGAGCCATTTTCATGTGGGAGGATGTCTGAAGTGGTAACATGAAAGTTGTATTGAGCTAAATGGTAGGAGTGGGACAGCCCAATCATCTTTTCAAAGCATATTTTTGAGATTGTAATTGTCCTATGAATTCAGTTACTTACCAAGCCCTGGCGGAAAGGATAAAAAATGTGAGGATTCTTTGTAACATAGTGGATTTGTTATATGTAGTAAATCCTTGAATCAGCTTTTTATGTAAGTTTGAAGGTGGTTGTACTTTAGACTTGAACTTTTCACATTACTGTCAGCTACAGTATTCTTGAGCCAAAAAAATATGCTTTGTCGCATGTTGATAATACAGAGCGCCATACAAGTAGATTTAGCATGTCATCAAGTTCTCAACTCCAAGAATATATTGTACAGAAAAGGACTGTTGGATATATTTCTTGGGAATTGGCTATCTAGAGAGAATCCATCAAGCCAAAGTTATCTAGTTCAGTGTTGAAACTAGCAGTGATGCCTTGTCATATGATGTGACCTATATTTGTTACCAGATAATCAAAGAAAGATGTGTTTTTCTTCAATTCAGGTAGCTACACTCTTCCTCACTGACATTTTATGCTGCATGAGAACTTATAAACATGTGGTGGCTTTTAACAAATTCTGTAGATAGTATTGAACGGAGCACCAGGAATGCCGCAGTACTGTATTTATTTATATAATAGCTATATATAGACTTTCTCCTAGCATGTTGTGTTTGTTCACTTTCTCATCTTCATAAAGATAAAGAACAAGGCCAAGTACAGGAGAGGTGAATCAGCTCTTCATCTTATCATACCTTCCACTGCAAATATGAATTGCCTTTAAGTTTTAAATAATCATACCTTTCCACACCTGTTTAAGGAAGACTTGAAGAAGAAGAAGAATTACACATCTGAGGCATGAAAGTTACTCTTGTTTAACAAGCTACATTAGAGAGGGTTTATGTTCAAGTGCAGATCTCATATAAGACTGATGTGGCAGCACATAAGTATAGCCAGAAGTATGCATACACATATGTATAGCCAGAAGTATGCATGCACATATGTGTAGCCATCCAACAAAATGAGGCACATCTCGCATTTTGGTTGTACATATTGAGATAGTTAAGTTGTATCACCAAAGGGGTTGACCAGAGCCTTTCTCTTGGTGAAAAAATTATCACTCAAACTTAATGAGTAGAAAAGATATAATATAGTCTTTCAAAGACAGGAAGTGACACAACTACAGTTTTGAGAAAAGCACTGTTAGAGTGTCAGCTTGGATGGATGCTAAAACTGCCTATCATCCAGGGTAATATATTAATGAAATGCCTTTTCTCAGACAAGTCTGGTTATACTTCATGAAAAAATGGCATGAAAAAAACTTAAACCCAAGTGCAGCGTCATAGAAAATATTAAGATCATACCTGTGAAAATCAGTCAGCTGATATAAACCATCCATCCACATTTTTGTCAAATTATCCATGGTGACTCATATCAGAGTTAGTTTCAAGGCCTTTTCCCATCTGTACGACATTTTTAATTTGAAATATAGGTAGGAACATAAATTCGACCCAGTGGTGCCTTTTGGTGATTTCGATAGTGGCAAAAAGCATATATATGGTATTTCCTGGTATTATGATCATATTACTCCCCACAAACTGGATAGGAAATTCACATCTGCTTCTACCTCACATAGTCTACTATTATAACATCAGGAAATGCCACTTATTATAAAATAGACTGAACGCCCAAAGAAAGTAGCCACAATTATGTCACTGCGCGGTTTGCATGAGTGGCAGGAAATGGATTCTTTTGACCCTAAATGATGCACTTATATGCCTTTGAACACTTGATCAAGCCACAAAAAAACCCCAAAAAAACTAGACTGATATGAATGATTCTCTACTCACTCGTCGGCACCCCTCAAAATGAAAATTTCAGTACTGAGCGTGCCCTCCGCTAGTGCTAATGCAAGCTGCATAGTGTTGTTTCATGGACCCGGTAAAGGTTCTTATTTGTTAGGGAACTCCAGTCCATTCTTGATTGATCATTTATTCCAGCGGCCACAGATTTTAAAATTCCCCAGCACTGTTTAAGAGTCTCTGGTCAATATGGTCCCAGAGATGTTCTATGGGTGAGAGGTCTGGGAAAAAGACTGGCCACTGCCCACATTCGATTGATTGAGTGGTCACCATGTTTGTTCATTGGCCCACTGAAATTGCACTTGGTGACGTGGTTTAGCTGTGGACCCACATATGGATGTCCTGAAATAAGACCTGCACCTTGAAGGTGACGTGGAATAGTGGTCACCGATGGATTTCGTCATCTTCCCTGGATGTGCATGGCACAATCATGATAGGAGTTAAAAACTTACCTCACAAGTGCATCAGTACAATTTGTCCTCTTTCACTGGTGTCAGATACTGACAAAGTTGCCTGGAATATTTTCTGCATGGTGCGATGTGCATATAGTTTTTGAGTTAAAGATGCTTGACATCCTTCTTGCCGGTACTTTGGATAGCCTGGACCATGCCAACTACCCTTTCACTTTCGCTATTGCTTAATCAAAGCATGATTCAACAGTGTAAGGATTCATTAAGCTTGAAAAATTTTTTAAATCACAGACAGAAGCACCAATGTACAGTACCTGATTATGTCTGTACCCATAACTGACCAGTCATGGGCAAAAAACATGTTTACTGATCACACAGGGGCAATAACTACGATGTGTTTGTGAGAAAAAGTCATTGTGCTGCTTCATCAGTTTTAATGCCGATGGTGAATAGCAATCGCTAAGTTTATTCAACAGACCTTTTATTTGTGAGTGATCATCATAGAAATGCTGGCTAGCTTTTTTTGGCATTCAGTATATATACACATGCTTACCTCTGCCATAACTGTCTGTAAGAGATCCATACTTGGAATAAAGCTCTTAACTGCACCAGAGAAATTCTATAAAGCACAACTTTGAGAACTTGAGCAAGCAGACCTTATTAAACATTGATTGACATTGTATTCCTCCTTACTTTGGTGTCCATTGATAATACTGGTCATTGCTTAGCTGCAGATACATTTTGTCGAAATATGTTGTTAGTAGTCTTAAAGCTGCAAGTCCCTCAGTGTTTAATATGGTGGAGCTTTGAAACAAGAAGGCATTAGTTATTTTAATAAACAGGCATTTTTTTGTTGTTGTTATTGTTGAGACCTGTTTGTAGTAACTTAAAAAGTTGTTGCGGTGTAAAGTATTTAAACTGGGCATTCTGCATCTCTGGCCAGACTGATTTGTACAAAAAGTAGGCAGCACTTCTCAGATTAAAATTATTTTTTATTGAGGCATGAACATTCATGTTGTACAGAGATTTATTTATCTTTCTTGTCTCATGAAGTTGTCTGGCTTATAGAGGGCTACATGGCATTAACAGACAACGTTTATTGGCAGTTACTTTCTGCAAGGCATTCAAACACATGCACACGCACGGTATGTGTCAAACACTGTCCGCCGCTAAAATATGTGGCAGTCCAGGAAAACCCATCACAGCCCTGAAATTTTCAAAATTTAGATATTGGTGTGTTTGTATTGCTCATTTATTTCTCAACAGTATGCATTTTTATTTCAAGCTTTTTTCTTTATAAGAAGCTGAGTTGAGCCTGTTATAAGTTCGGAAAGTGATAAATCTTAAAACAGAAAAATGGTTTTAAGGGAGGGAATGTAACATCATAATGCATTTTGATACACTTCGAAAACAGTTACACTGATTTTTATGCAGAGTTTACAAGTGAATCTGCCACATGAGGGGGACAGAATGTTGATTGATGTCTTGGTGAAGACAAAACTAAATTTCAACCATGAACACTTATGTCACATTGTTTTGCACCCAGCACAAGAGCTTAGTCTATGACTTTTGATGGGCTTTCCTGGACCGCCATACGGGGGAGAAAGTGGTGCTGGAGTAAAGAATGTAAAAAACTGAGAATTGATGAGATGATCAGAATCCACCTCCTGTTTGAAATAAACACTTGAAACGATTTTAGGGGGAAAAGACAAGGCTCTAATACGTTCATTTGCAGAGACATCGACCAGCATCGTACCACATGTCTTGCAGGGCAAATAGGCACCAATACACAAGTTATGAATTGTGTTGGATATCTGAAATTTGCCTATAGATTCGTAAGCTTCAAATAGAAATTTGAGAATACAATAGACAATTTGTAAAAATATTCCATATCAGTATGATATACATGTATAATTAGAGTATATGGGTGGATTTGATTTGCTTTCGCCTCAGATCCATCAGTGGCTTCAATTTTCTACCTCAACAATTTTACCTACTTGTAAATTATTTCCTACAATAGTTTTCCTAGGGGCATGATAATAATCATTTTATATATCATAGTATATGTGTGTGAGAAAGCGCTCATACTGTGTTTTCACTAGTTTTCCTCTGTGCAGATTTTGGCATTAACTTTAAACAACAGAAAAGAAACCTAAGTTCTGTACTGTTTCAGAACTTGATGTTTCAGCCTTTACTGTAATTATAATTTGGTATTCTACTGCTTTTGTTAGTGAGCACTTTTTCCCCTTCTCTCCACTGTACCCATGTACTATTTGTCACTGTCACCGTAGACTGTCATCATTTTATTTTTGCTCTTAGATGACCACAAAAGGTTTTGTGTTTCCATGTTTAAATTTTGGTGTGTGTCTCTTTTTTTTTTTTTCTATTACCAACCAATCTGGCATTATGTGAGTTTATATTGGCAAAATGAAATATATTATCAGGGTCAGCTTATCAGTCAGCTTACAGCTACAATAAATTGTGCAACTTCAGACCCAGAAAAGAACAAATTACATCCAATTTCTGGGCCATAATCAACCCTGCTTATTTGCAATCCTGATAATCGCAACCTCTGCTTAATTGAGTATTTTCCACTTAATAAAATCCTATAAGATATATATATATATTATATATTATATATCTATATATGTGTTTAATACTGGGTAATTGCAGCTAATCTGAATTTCAACTTCTGCCATGCTTGCAAGGAGGTGTGATTAAGCAGAGTTGATGGCGCTAAGCAACTGTAAAATAATTTCAAATATTAGAAAGTGGGCGAATGATATTGAGTTGCGTTACTCTAGGGACAATTAGGATTTAGGCATTTTTAAAATTAAAATGCAGGATTGATTATTATGGGCTGTCCTCAGGTTAGGTATGTAATGTATTTTATTTGTGGTCACAACAAAGGAATTTTAACTTGTTAAGTTTGTTAAACAAATTGATTTTTAGTAATGCACAAAATATAAAAATCATTATTGTTCCTCCTACTCCCTTCCGAAAAAGATTTCTGCCATATTCTGTGGTTTAGCAGTAGAAAATTTTCTTTTTTTCTACATACAAGTGTTTCCAGATAAACCTGTGATGCATAGTGCGATGACTTTGATTTTGCGAGTGCAGGAGAGTTGCAAAGTGTGGACTAACACTTTCCTTTTTTTTGTTTCTTGTTTTGTGTGTTTTAGACAGGAAAGTTTGTGTTGCTTTTGCTTTACACTTGCCAGGAATTAATAGGCAAGTAGAGTTGCAGTGTTAAATTGAAAGATATAATTCATCAGCCACCTCAAAGACCTGAGTGATGAGTTTTGTGATTGCTATGTACATACATTTGGTATTCATGAATTATTTTTAAATGACCAGAAAAACTGTATTAAACAAGTTCCTAAGCATTCATTTCGTGGAGTGATTTTTCTTTATCATACCTTCATGGTCTTTTTTTTTTGTTTCATTTTTGAAATAATGCCTTATTAAATTGTGAATATTTTGTCCAGTTCATGTGCTGGTAAATCTACTATTTGTGAGAAGATTCACAATTGCCAGGGAAAAATTGTCTCCCAGTGTAATTGCAGTTCAGCAGTTGCCATATTATGATTTTTTTTCTTCCCATTCAAATTGAGAATGAAGATGGTATGTGATGATAATAATGCAGGGACAGCTGACCAGCCACAATACAGTCAAATCTGGGCTGGCTGAATATTATGATATAGTGTGTGGATTCAGCAGTGTTTAATGAGATGAGTTTTCTTGGCATTGCTTTGTTGAATTATTTGTACCACATGATGGCAGTGACATTTCAATAATGACAGTAATAAATCCATAAATTATAAATAAGATTAAGAAAAGGTTACAGTGATGATACATACTATGAGATGATTATAAAATTCATGTGCATTGGCAGTTGTGTAAAACGTACAGCCTGAAACTGAATTGTTAAGTGGCTTGCCTCTATGACACATGCAGACATGTCTGGATTTGAAATATGTACAAAATTGGACTGCATGTCTTTTTTTTTCTCTTTCCATGGGGTTGACATTTCTAACTTGTTGAAATGTGAACTAGCATCAAAGAACTAGAAATATGTTGGAAGAAAAACTGAAACGGTGACATTTTATTGTTGCTGAGTCCCTGTGGCATTAGTGGTTCACATAGGCCTTTGACATTTCTTTGCTAATACCTGCTTTTTTTGTAAATACAAATGATTTATGCAGAATTCTGGGCATTATCAGCAACTCTAAGTTCTATACATTATTTATGAGAGAGTACCATCACTATTGTCACTATTGATTTCATGCTTTCTCCTTGAATGAATTATTTCATAAATTGTAAATAAATACAAGTACATGTAGTTTTGAAAATTCTGTTTTCCCTCATCTTTGAAATTACAGGCTTTTGTGTAAGCTTACATTTAAGTACATGATATTTGTCTTTGTGATAACAGTATTTCTTAGCCAGATGTGTGCATTTAGCACCATTTTGGCACTAAGATGATATAAGACTACGGGCATTACTAAAATGATCCCAATAACCCTCTAACCATTAGCGGTATGAAAGAACAAATTTAAGGTTTCAGTTGCATGTGTTACAAATCTTTCACTTTCATTGGTTCTGTAAATTGATGTGCTAGATGTGTCATGTTATCTTATACAGCATGCTTGTATGCATTGCATAGCCAACATCTAGACACTGTCAGGATTTTATGCACTTTCTTTAAATTTCATAAGTCCCTGGAAGTTTGCTCTGGAGACAAAAATCTCCAGAAACATCACTGCATTTGCAAAAATGTGCATATTTTAATGGTCAACATTGTTATGAGAATCAGTGACAACCCAGTTCTGCTGCCTCATCAGATGTAATAGCGTTTTTCTACTGTAGCGTATCTTTGGACTTTACTCATGCTCATATATTTATCATGACAAGGCAGGAATGAGTATCCATGCGGTTTCTAGATGAATTAAGTATGATTATGATGGTTCAACAGAACTAACAGTTCTGAGCAAAAAGCCATTAGTGGAGTGGTATTGCAACCCAAAAGGCAAAGGGATGTAATTTTATATCTTATACTTTGTTACCTTTGTAGAGACAGAGGTCACAAGTCAGTAATGTACTGACAGAAGTCAGGTCTTGTATATGTATGGCAGAAGGTCAGATCTGCAAGTCCATGCGAGTATGGGTTTGTACTTAATTTTAAACCGGAAATGCATGTACATATAAATTCCTTTTGGAATTAAAGATGACCTCGTTCATAGCAAAAGCTCACAAGGATTTCCGATTATGTGCATTTAAATACTGTGTTTTTAGGGGCTCTTTTGGGAAAATTTAAGCTTGCTTTTTTTTTGGTTTTTTTTTTTCAAAAACAAGGAATTTGTGAGATACATTGTTCTATCTTCAGTTGGGAGAATTGTATTCCAGGAAAATTATTTTTAAAATAAGGCTTGAAATATGAGTAATGCTGTGTGGGACATATCTATAGAGACCTGTATAACCATTGAGCAGTTGTTTAGCTGTTTAATGAAAAATTCAAGTGTGGCATGTAGGGTGTGCCTGGTTCATGGAAGTAGGAAGATTTAAATTTAATATGATCTGCCCAAGAAGTTGGAACATTTACAAGAGCCTACAGAGCACAGTTTTGAATATGACAGAACTAACAATATCATGTCTTTTACAGCTAATATGTGGGTATGTAATTCAGGCAGAGTTTTGACAGTGTCTTAGAGGTTGGATATACCTGTGCAGGCCAATAGTGACTGAGATACTGTAGTGTATTCATTACTTACCCCAAAATATGCACATATGAACAGTTTTTTTCTGCATTGGAGAACAGATATTTGCTTTCTGCAATCACATGTGGCTCAGGAAACATGGGCCTTTGTAATCCTTTAATTTGAATGTCACTACCTATTACTATTAGTACAAATATGTTACATAGTATCAACAAACAATTTTCAAGAGATGGTCTGTGCTATGATATGTGTACATTTAACAACCACCAAGATGTGGAAGAAAGGTAGCTGATAATTTTAGAGAATGCACTGTTACACAGAAGCCTTTTTTTTTTCTCCTCTAATGGCAACGTAAGAATGTATGTTGCAGTTTATAGATGGAGCAACCGGAATATGTCCTATTAACACCAACTACTTGTCTCTCATAATTGATTGTTAGCTGCTGATTAGGGAGTGAAGGGAATGCAGCATCACCGTGCCATAACATGGTTGGATAAATAATGGTTAGGGGGTTATGTTGTGACATGACTTCGATACATACTTTTGATTTACCTCACCTCTTAACTGTTAAAGAGTCCCAGTTTTGGTGATGTTGAGTGGAAGTGGCATTAATGATGACTTGCCTTTGGTTTCTTGTTTACTTTCTGCTATGTGCACGGGTTTAATGTGTTGGAACTTTTATACCATCATTCTTTGGGACTACTAACCATGAGCTCTGTATGTGTGGTTTCAGTGATGCACTAAGCTATAGTCCAGCAAATTGTCCACTATTTCACCATTTTAATCTGAAAAGCAGTAACTTTAAAATAACAAGAAAAAAGAAAGTTTCATACAATGTAGAATGCATTGAGCTCATTTTGACTCAGCTGGGATTTACAAAACGAAATTTAATTTTCTGTGAAGACATGAATCTCTTTGCTTTGAGCTACATTGATGGGAGTTTATAACATTGTTTCATTTACTGACTAGTGGCTATGGAAGCGGAGATATCACAGTTTAAGTATGGTGTATGTACAAGAGGCCAGATTAACCACTAAACGAAGAGTCTTAGCTCTTTGGCTTGAGAAAAAGAGTGTCTTTAGCCTATGATTAGCCACTTGCTCGTTTTCAACTGGTATGCAGGTAAAGACCTGAAATTTTTGTTATTCCCTACTCTGGGCTTGATTATTAATGTGATTGAATCCTTTGTTGAGCTTTTGACCTCAAACCTGTTTCAGCCAATTTATCCCTCACCTCATGGTCTATGATCAGGTATATTATTGTAATTATTATAAATATGAGTTACTACACTGTCTAGTGTTGCCTGAATCTTTTAAAATAATCAAGAGATGGTTGCAGTATTCCAGACAAATTAGCGGGGTATTGCAGCTTGTCCTCTTATTATCAGTAATATCAGTGCAGTTTGAAGCTGGAGAAGCCAAATCAATTAAATTTTATCACTGTTGCTTCCCTCTCCCATTTAAGAATATGTCAGCATCACCCAGTGGCTGTATTTATAATCCATACGTTAATTAATACACTGCGGTAACCACGCTAAGCTCACAAAACAGTAGTGGTCACCGCAGTTAACACAATACGTTAATTAACACAAGGATTATCATACGGCCACAGGTCTTGAAAAGGTCCTTCATGGTTGTAGGCTTTCTTTTTTTTCCCCTTGGAGATGATAAAGAAAAGATCTTCAAAGATATAAAGTGAGGAGCAGGACTGTCACTCTTCAGATAATTGTCTGAAATCAGTGAATGCCATCTTCTAGAGATGGCAACTTCATTTCGGGTTAAGGAAGTGCTCGGATAATAATCATAAATTAAAAGTGAACAGCAAAAATTCCCTTTGTCATTCCCTCTTCCATATATTATTAGAACACATTTGTGCACAGATAAACAAGTAGTCTATCATCTGTGTTTTAATTAAATGAGCTGAAAATTCAGGGGAATCTTATGAAAAGTTAGTGGCATTCCTGGTGTTGAGTTAGACACAATGCTTGTACTAGCTCTGATTTTCATATTTTTTTTGTTGTTGAAATGCAAGTATCAGTGTACCTTATTAAGCATTTGTCCATGCCTGTGTCTGAGAAATAGTCAGGATCATGACAAGCTGTACTGTGCTGCTATTGGTTCACATAGGCAAGAACAGACATGCTTTAAAGTCTGCTTGTGAAGGCTTTTATGAGTGTGTACAAGTGAAGTAGAGTGAAAAATTTGCTTAAAGAAATTTTAAGAAAAAAATTTACCGGAACGAATAGGGTGAGAAACATTTCTATATTTTTCACATGGTCATGATGTCCTTGTCTTTAGACTATATTTGAAGAGCCTTGTTGTTTTTTTTTCGAGAAACCAGGCCACAGATTCAATGCTCTGTGAAATTTACGTAGAAATATATACTGGGAGAGAAAAAATTTGTGATGGATAGAATGATGTTTGTTCGACTTTTTTGTCATTTTTTTTTTTCACTTGATATCTTAGGTTTGGGATTACTGTCATCACAATTACAAGTTTCGTTATATATAAAGGTGCTTTTTCCAGCATGTTGCCTTTTCTCAGTGAATGTAAGTGTTGTTGAGGGAGTGAAAGCGACGCAGGGTCAGTGGAATGAAAGGAAGAAGGGAAAAAATGGCTAAATGAAAGTGGAGGAGGTGCATAACCATAGAGAAGGAAAGATGTGCACAGACAAAGAGAATGAGAGAGTTCCGTGATTTGCAGAGAGAGATAAAAGGGCTTATTGTCAAAACATTTTAAAAACTGAATTTTTCTTTAAAAAATGTATGCACGGCTTTTGCTATTACAATTTTTTTTGTGGGT
Organism: Ellobium chinense; assembly: GCA_033807755.1. Taxonomy (NCBI): domain Eukaryota; kingdom Metazoa; phylum Mollusca; class Gastropoda; order Ellobiida; family Ellobiidae; genus Ellobium; species Ellobium chinense. Next base: position 57,094 of record JAWQUT010000729.1, read on the forward strand.
CTAATTTCAGGTGTCATGCTAGGAGCTTATAAATTGTGACTTATTATATATTGTGACATATATTTTGATATGTTGGAAAATGTGATTTTGGTGGGAAGCCCTTTTGTCACAAGAACCGCATGACCAGATAAAATGGGAGTGTTCAGCCATAGGCTAGATGAGAGATAACATAAGAGGTGCATGACTAGAAGGAACAAAAAGATTTAGAAACAAAGATGAAGAATTGAGAAAAGTGAAATGGGGAATTTGACACATATAAGAGGGGCACAGCTTTTTAAGTCGCACAGCTACTGGAGAAACAAAGATCACAGGATAGAGAATGGTGCACATATTGGAGGTACACAGTCACAGGGTAAAGAATGGGATTCATTAAGATTGAAGGTACACACTGCATAATTACAGGGTAGAGAATGGGGTACATAAAGAAGGTGCACAGTCACAAGATAGAGAATAGGGTACATAAAGTAAGTGCAGTCACAGGGTACAGAATGAGATGCATAAAGAAAGTGCATAATCACAGGATAGAAAATGGGGTGCATAAAGAAATGCACAGTCACAGAACAGAATAGGGCATATAAAAAGAATGGGTAGGGAATGGGGTACATAAAGAAGGTGCACAATCACAAAGTGCAGAATGGCGCATGTAAAGGAGGTGCATAATCACAGGGTAGAAAATCGGGGACAAAAGGAGGTGCGAATGAGGGAGATGCACTGAAGAGAAATGATGGAGTGCACACCCAAGAACAGATCCAGAGAAAAAGCATAGGGGTTTTCCCACATCTCTGACCCTCCCCTGACTATCAGTATCAGATAAACATATCCAACTCTAGATTTCGTAATACTCACTACACCACTCTCAACCCATTCCTATATATGTCAAGGATTAACTCTAACTACAGGATGAATAGCCCCTTAGAATTATCGGCAAGTAAAAGGTGGAATATATAGAGACTATATGGAGACTGGAGAAACAATCATGAGAGGTGAAATGTTGGGAAAAGAGGCCACAGTATGAGGGGGCAGGATGGCCGGCAGAAATACATGTGGAATGACACTGCATGAAATGCATTACTGCACCACAATTCAACACTTTGACAGCTTTAGTGGTTGGATGGATAAAACCCCCTTGACTGCTGATTTTATAAAGAGTAATACAGTAATTATTCAACTACTATAATTATAAGCTACTCCAGCAATGGATACAGTTTCCATAATTATTCTCATTAAATACGTTGAGGGATTATAAAGCTTGGGGCTTGTAACAAGAGCAATATGGGGCAAGGAAAACATTACCCATTCTTAAGAGAAACTACACACTGGACTCATTTGCTAGGCCTAGCAGAAACGGGGACAAGGGGCTGATAATTTGTTGTTCCCTATTGACAAATTATATGTAATGGATAATGTAAAAGGACCCCAAGTATAACTTGACTATAATTTTGTTAAAAATAACTGCAGTTTCCTGCAATTTTGCACATATACCCAGGCACACTTTATATTTATCAGTGGCTTAAAACATCAATAATGACATTAGAACTTTTGATAAGAAAGCCCCTTCCACCACTCCCAACGTCTCTTGCACTCATTCTTCATAGCGTCTGCTGATAAAGGCTTGAACAGTTCACAGAAGAGATATTAGAATGCAGTACTCCACTAAATGTGTCATGGTGCATGCATGCAGTCAATGATATAGCCCAATCTTTTCTATTTGTCAAATGTCAATGTCAAGAGCAAGGGCTGAAGAAGTAAAAAAACAGACTTGTTCATTCATGGTGCAGCAGGAAATCAGTTAAAAACGGTGACCTCATTATAAGGCTTGATAATGGAAATAACATGAGGACAATCATGGACCTCATGACTATGCAAATGCAATGCTAACAGTTTAATGTGGCTTTGCCAATTTCTGACTATTTCATTCATAACATAAGGAAAATTGAGGATATATTTGGTTCTCTGTCTCATTTAAATAATCATTTACCTGTTTATGAAATGTCTGTAAATTATCTGTAACCACTTCAAATAAATAAATACACTTTTTATACATAATTTGAACTTCTACACAGATTCTTCATTCCATCATTCCCTTATAGTCACAAAAATATCCAAATCTAGGATGTACTGGTCCATGGAAATGTGTGGAAACATTTGGTATCGAAGAGCTCTAAGGACCTTTTCAAAATTTTAGTCTTCAATTTCTTGCCGTTTTTATGAATACTGACATTTACAACTAGACTGTCCCATTATAGCCTGTGCTTGGATGAAGGAATCTCATCATAACATGGAATTTTGAGCTTTGGCACAGCATCTTCAGATGTACCAAAGTAGTAATGACAAAATACACTTAAAAAAGTGTCTCTAATTTGGTGGTTTTGTTGTAGTCCTTTTTCAATTCAATGTCAAACTTTGAAGTTACCAGTTTAGGTCAAATGAAAAGGTGTCCGTTTAGCTTGATACATACAGTACTAGTAAAGCGGGGGGGGGAGCGGGTCCTGAAATTCGAAGATTTCAATAAAAATACAGATTCTGCGATTATTCCATTGTCGTCAAGTTCAACCATTTTTACTTATGATTTTACCCATTAGATATCCAATTATGACCTCTTTCCCCTCTATATGACCTTTTTCCTGAAGTAGGGTCACCAGAAAATGAAACCCAAACAGCACTCAAACAGGAAAGATCACTCACATTCGTGGGGCCTTTACAGACACAAAAAATGGAATATATTAGTGCAAGAACGGTATCGCTGAAGCAAGAGAAAAGGCCAGACAAGAGAAGGAGGCTAGCCTATCAAGCAGGACAATTTTGAAGCATTTAGACCACAATTTGTCTTTAGAAGGTGCGAAAAAACATTGATAACTTTCAAACGCGATTTTCACGAAAACTCTTTTTTTGAACACTCTTTTCCCTAAGGCTTTGTAACTGCTGGACCGATTGACATGAAAATTGGGATCTATCTTTCTTGAATCATGTTAAATAACAGTATGCATCGTTTTTGCCTGCCTTTTTCATTGTCTTTTTTTCTTAGAAAATAAATGTTTTTGGTGAAAAATTCAGGAAAAAGTATATATTTTCTACATGTTCATTTCAAAAGCCTATAGCTGACTACCTATTACAGATATAAAAAAACAAAAAACGATGCATACGTTTGTTAACAGATGTTGAAATATCTTTGTACCAAATTTCAGATTGTTTTGTTGAAAAATGTCAGAGCCTTAGGGTTTTGAAAAAATGACCATTTTCCCGATGCAGTGGTTCAAGATGGCGGTGCTGTCATGGTGGCTATAGAAAAAATTCCAATTGTTTTGACTGTTTTCCCCGAATTCGGACACGCTGAATCCGATTATAAAGATTAAAGTTGCCCATTTCCAATAGTTTAGTACTTCACATTCAGGACTCCCCCCCCCCCCNGTTTCCAATTAGCCATTTGACGACCGCCATGTACCAGCTTATGTTTCATCCTATGTGGGACATGAATAAAGGTAGCTGCCACATTAGATTGTGAGAGCATTACGGGGTCAAATGTGTAGGAAAAATGAATGGAGGCCCATAAACAGTTGCTATAGCAGGTGATTGCACTAGATGGGTGGTAGCTAGATCAGGTTCTATTGTATAGTCAACTCCCCTTTTACCATAGCAAAAGTCACAGTTACAAAGATCTGCAGTTTCCCATGATTTAATATAGAAAGAAAATATTGTTACCTGAAAACATCTTCCTATTAAAAGGAATGTGTGACTAAGCAAAGCTTTGACTGATTTGCTTTGCATTGAGACTACAGGATATATTTACTAAAATGTTTTGACCACAGATTTAAGTGGATGATGGCAAAAATCATTTTTGAAAGCTTGCACAAATAATGACTCAGTAACACGTCTCGAAATAAATAGGCTGTGTATTAAAATAATTATGTCATGTACTACACTTAAATTACAGTCAAACAGGAATGGGATTCAAGACAAAAAGAACATTAAAACAACTCTTTAAGGCTTCTCTATACAGCAACGAAGTGACATGTAACCACTTGAAAATTAATTATGAAAAGAAACCATCTAAAATTTCTGCAATAAAGAACAAAATGAACAAAAGACCCCCAGATTCAATTATGTTATCAAAAAGTTCAAAATCAGTAGATGTAAGTATAAATTAGTAAACAGGGAATAACTACAAAAAAATCATATCTCATTGTGCAATATTTCTCTGTACAAAATTGAAAAGAAGGGGGGCAATTGCAATGTTTAAATCATTACAGATAAAATCTGTGGAACCATACACCAGGAATGACAATATAATAAAAAATAAATATATTTATATAATTATTGCTACTATCACAGCCAGAGTTGTCACATTGTACAACAACATTGTAAAATTATCAAGAAATAGTGCATCACAATACTCCATAGATCTTGTCTATGTTCACCAACCATGAGTCATTAGGAATGCTCTTTCAAATAATTACGTCATCGTACTCTCTCTTTACAAAATACCCCATCACTGTATTTCAAAGCAGGACATCCAGTTTTGTGAAATACTAGTGTATAGAGCCAAAGCAAAATATTAAAAAAAAAACTCATCAATATGACAATGTTTATGTCTCGTAACCAGGAAGTGCACACTTGCAGGATTTCACATTATTATTACCCTATCAGGCCAGGATAATCAACAACTTTCTCAGGTCCCTGAAGAGCATACAAAGCAGCTGCCAGGCACCAACAGTTAGCCTTTGAACAAAATTTTTCACTGGCTATAGCCAAGGTATTTATTTTTATAATCAGGTGGATGGAGCAAAATGTGAACAAAATCCTTTCCCAAGACTCTCACAACATGGCCATGGTGAGAATCAATTACAGGACTTATAATCTTGAGTACAACATTGTAACCATTCGGCCAAACTGCTGTTCAAATATCCCATATATAGGGTTCTCTACTCGATCACAACAAAAGCCTCATCATCATCCTTAATCCACTAAAGAGGGGTTTTACATTTATCATCCTTAATCCGCTAAAAAGAGGTTTTTACATTTATCATCCTTTATCCACTAAACAGGGGTTTTACATTCAATTGAATGATACAGGAAGCCAGACTGATGATATGCACTATCCTGATCTATAACTCCTCATAATCAAGGCTCTAGTTTTACTCATTATGATAAATAAATAGTATGATTATTTGCGTAGCATCATGAGATCTCCATGCTGATAATATCTGTGACTGTGACTGCTTGTTCATCTCTGAGTGTCTATGGTTATTCATGATTATATCTATGCATTCAAAGGTCAGGTCCCTATGTAATTACATGTAGGGTATCAAATAATTCTTGAGCCATATGTGGTGTAGGTCATTTTATACCATTAATGGAGCATACCTGGCCCTGTTAATTTGTGAGAACAGCAGAGAAACTGCTTTTAAGTTCAAGATTTACATGCACATACAGTAAAGCAGGAAATAATAGAGACAAAAGATTAAAAGTTTAGCTACTTCATGTACAGATATACTGGCTATAGCTGGCAATAGCAAGATTTTGGAAACCAAAGAGGATATTTGACAGTGTAGCAGTAACTCCCACCCTGCAGCCCTTGCAGTGAGAATGTCTGAACATTCAAGGGACTGTCAAGTCTAAGTATATTAAGCACTAGATTAGGGAAGTGAAGAGAGAGAGGGGAATGCGGGGGACTTCCTCAAAAACTTTGCTGAGACATCCGCCAAGGAAGTCAGGCTGTGACACGGATATTATCTCGCCGCCCGGAAATAAAATTCTTTTTAAATCCTAAAAATGACTTTAAGACTTATCACAGTATTAATCCTAGGCGGCAATTTGTCAGTTATGCAAAATACAATGTACATATCACATAGCAGAACTGAAATAGTATCAAAGAGCTTATACTAAAGTCCATATGTCTTTGATAAATGATGCTAATGCAAGATTGCGTCAGATTCCCACAAAATGACTACAGAACTAACAGGGCACACTATACTCGAGACCCACCTACACCATATGGGCAAAACAGAGAGGCCTGACTGCACCTGGAAGCAACAGATATCTGTGCATGCCCTGCAGACCTGTCTAGAGTATCAAACTCACCAGGTGGAGATGTAGCCAGACAACTTGATATCAGTTTTAAGTTACCACCAAGTTCACCAGCAGAGCAAACTTAAAGGCATGATAGGAGAAAAAGGGAAATAATGCCACTGACATCAGTTTTTTCACAATACCATTCTCCTATTACTGTACATGTACTTCTTAAGTCCCCAGAAATGCAATTTAAACAAAGCACTGTCAAATGCCTAACTTTATAGAATTTTCAAAGTAAGCAAAAAAAAAGTCTGTACATTTCCATGACCAGTAGCAGATATTTCTTATCCGCCTAGTTTAGTGATTACAGTCTATACAAATTCAGTTAAAACATGCACAAATACAACATGCAACATTTTCATCTAATATTCAAGATAGAAATTTGAACAGATGAACTTCTTAGTTTAGAGAGGAGGTTTGAAATTCTTCTGGAAATCCCTGAGGTAAGAGCATGACAACAGAGCATCCTTGGTAAAATGAGGAAATCTCAAGACCTGCCAAATTACCTCACAATTTCCTGAATAAAGTATGAAGCTTTATCAAACTTTTATAAACCAATATCTCCCTATTAACTGCTAATGGCATACATAAGAGTTAAGACTGATAATTCCTGTGGTGAGTTTTCTACTCATCTATGTTTTCTAAGACTTAACAACATGACAACTTACATACTGTAAAGACTGAACTTAACCTTGCTGATAGGAAACATTCAAAAGTACCTTACATAAAATACCAAAATTTTCAGAAACTTAGCCAATGACTTGCTTTTCCCAACATTTGAGACAGCATATCCTTTACATAAACTGGATCTTGATAAGTAAACATTTTATTTATAAAAATTATTATCAATCTTTATCAGTTTATTAATTTATAATCTGAGAAGAAAAGGCTCATATCTCTCAAAAATAGTTTTACATGGGCAAAGCTACAACATAATAATCCTGAAGCAAAAAACTGAACCACTGACTCCAGCATATTCTACATTATTAGCAATTGGCATTAAAACACCAGCAGTGATGCAGTATTCTCTTGTTAAGCAGCCAGATGTCATTAAGCTGAACTGATATGAAAGAGGTGATCTTACAGTAAAAAAGCTAACTATGCACAGCTAATATCATTTCTTTTAATGATGATAAATATGGAAATACAGAGTGAAATATATTTACCCTTTTCTTAACTGAATATGTGACAAAAAGATCTTCCAATGATCTGTAAGGCACAAAACAATAACAATGTTACACCAAATAAACCGCATGTCATTTACGACATTTTATTCCAGTTGAAAAAGAGTGAGCAGAAGATTGAAGCTTGCCAAGCCATCAAGGTACAAATGCCATGGTCTATTTACCCTTCATGATGTAAAGTAGACTGATTTTGATTTCACTTGTTTGTGGTCACTTAAATCTTTATTAAACAATCAAGGCATAAACACCGTGATCTATTAACCCCTTCATGATGTAAGGAACACTGATTTTGATTCCACCTGTTTGAGATCCTGTTTGGTTGAACTCGATTATGCATTGTCCGGGGTCATTTGGCAGCTCAAATTCAACTCTGAAGCTTTATAGAATCAAAAATTCTGAAAGTAATTGAAGAAGGTCATGCCATTAATAAAAGTAGTTTTCTATGCCATTTTTGGGTGTTAATGTTATTCATAGATGTTAACCAACCAAATATGCAGCCACTGCAGACAAGAAGAGGATTTCATAGAACTTTATAAAATGTCAGAGGTCTCATAAAAGTGAGTGATATAAACAGTATTCTAGCATTTTCAAAGTGAAAGGAATATCTTGAAACTAGAGAAGATAAAAATACCCTGTATGCAGTTACTCTTGCCAGCTAGTGGTTGTATTTATTGCTCTTTACACATACTAATTTCAAAGGGCTAATTTGTTCTTCCCAGCCAGATGTGAGTGCCAAATTCCACATGATAGAATTAAGTACGTCTGGGAACCCTAGGGCTGAATTATATTGCATGGAGTTCTGAAACAGACAGGCTATTGATATTTAAAATTACCATGGACATAGAGTGAAAAAAGTAAAGTGTACCCAAACATCTGAAGCACTTAGTGGATTCTAGGGAGTTAATTTCTGGAAAATTACCCACTGCTGTTTCTCAAGCTTCTTGTATGAACTGGTTGCAATATGTCTCTGTACGTCATGCAGGTCACAGTCAGCTTAAGTGATATGATGTAAGACACATGGTCTAAAGACATGCTGTCACATCAAAGTATGCTGTGCGCCATATATGTATACAGGTCATGAAGGGGCTAAGCAGTGATTTCATCTACTGGATCATTTGCCCTGTTATCTTTTACTTAATTGTTCAGTGGATTACCATTACAAAAAGCTACATTAATACAGTTTATATAGTCAATAAAGTAGTCTTGAAATCCTCAAACGACACTTGAAGGCCCTGGTTCCTGTCAAACACTTGCAAGATGTCCAGGAAATCTTGTTCAGACAAATTGTATCCAAGACTGGTCAACGATTTCTTCATCTCTGCTTCCTCAATGAAGCCGTTGTGATTGAGGTCAAAGTATTTGAAGGATCCTCTCAAAGTTTTAAATTTTTTCAACAACTGAGGAAGAAAGAATGTGATGCAAAGACTGATTAAGAACATCTATGATGGAAAAGTAACTTGAATGAAAAAAAGTATCCTTTAAAATCTGTACTGATAATAAACCATTCATTTACATTCTTCACTCTGTTTAATTTAAATGGAGCTACAACATGTAATTCTTAGAAGTTTTTCTTTGTTTCCATCTACCCCAAATTTGATGATATGGGGCACAGCAGAAGCATGAAAAGGCATTTACAGAATATGGATTCTAGCAGCTCTTTGTCAATATATTTTCTTAAAATATGCATCAATGTTCTTTTTCTTTTGTAATTTTTCAGAGCACTGGAACCTCTATGTTACTTACTATGCCCTTGAGCTCTGACAAGAAGTCATACACTGTAATGGCCATGGAGGTTGGTCCAGCCTGCATAAAGAAAGCAAGTTCACATACATACACTATGAAAGCTGCATCATCCAGCATCAGAAACATTTTACTAAACAGCAAAGGTAGGAAAGAGAGAGTCTTGCTATGCTGCACTTTATGGGTCAAACAGCTGTTGCTGTTCCTTTTTTTGCAATCTCAAGCACAAAAGCTGCAAAAGCAGTACTGTACTTGATTTTAGTCCTCTACTCTCTGCAGGATTGTTAACTCTTGTAATGCTTCACCTCAAGAGTGCATGATTATGTCAGCTGATTACACCATATTACTGCTATGCTTGGTCTGGTGCTGCTTGACTGCTTTGATACCAGGCAAGTTAAATCAGCCTAAGCATCTCACAGGTGGCAAGGAGTACTGACTGAAAATATTATCAGTATCACCAGTAGATAGTAATAAGAGTGATCATATCTTGTGCTACAAGGATGAATTTCTAAATTTTGTACATGGACATGAGATGATTTGCTTTGATATGATATCTCATACTATAAATGAGACAAAACTGAAAATACTACAATGTTTGACGGACCAAACAGGATCACCTTCTTACCTTCCTGTGCAAGCGCTTGGTGTGTATGTTGAAAACACATGGGCTGACCTCTTGATTAGGGGTGTGCTTCTTCACAGCATGGAGGAAAGAAAGATAGTGAAACCAGCCATTCCCACGAAGGTCAAAGAAGTTGCACAACTCATTTCTCTCGCCAGATGTGAGAGGAAGTTTCATTTTGAATGCTATGTCCTGTTCACAGACAAAAAGGTACATGTAACTGCCATTCGCTGTAATCTCAAATATTGCAACAAATCAGTGCTGGTAGTTACAAAAGACTAGAAGCTCCTTGTTGAAAAAAAGTGTTACAGATATGAGACAAAATGTGTGTCCATATTAGCAACAAGTGAGCATTGTGGTTAGCATGAAAAGGTTTTGGTTTTCAGTATAAAGGTATCCATTCATAGAGCAATTTAAAAATGTCTGTCTTGAGTAAAGGTTGTATTTTATTATGGTAAAGGGCTTTCCATCACATGTACACTGAAATAGTGAGTCCTATATCCTTCTGTGAAAACAAAATTTCACTTGTGGACAAGAATAAAAGTGTATCTCCAAACATGAATGAAATTTTGTGCAGAAGTAGTGGCTACGTAGTTCAAAATAATTTCCTGAGACCATCACCTCTGAAACAAAGTGCACCTTAACAATAGATCTTAACCTCTTTGTGACATCCTGTTTTTCAAAGTGCTGATGTCACCAAATGCCCATGATCTAATTAGCCTATGCACAGTTTGTGTGAGTTAGAGTTTTACAGCACTTCAGCACCACTACAGCTATACTGCATCCCTGTGTATAATAATATATTAATACTTCATAATAAATTTCATAATAAATGGGTATGCTCAAAAACACAGAAATGCTACTCCCAGGACACACATGAACTTCCAAGCGCTGTTGGATCAAAGGGTTAGGATGTAAATATATGTCATTTGTAGTAGTGCATGGATGAAGTATGCAGTTTGCATGTAAACTGCATTGAAATTGACACAAGACAGGGTACACTGGAGCAACTGTACTGCAATTTCCAAAGTAAGGCAATAGGAGATCTCAACATCTGTGGTATTAATTAAAGTTTGTTGAAGTTTCATGACTGTTTATAAAAGACAGGGTGTGCAGTGAAATGAGGGAAAACTATCTGATTGCAGCACTAGAGCTCTTGAACACACTACCTATTTAAATAATCAATTACTCCTATCTTATTTGAGAAAGAGACATCTGCACTGGAAGATATGCAGTAACAGGAATAATATAAAGACAGCACTTTCATACCCGCATGTCTTGGACAGAAACAGATGCATAGCCATCACGGTCCAGGCTCAAAAAGATAGAGTACAACACATCCCATCTCTTCATGACCTGCAGGTAAAGGCTGTAGCTATAGAATACATATCATCTGCAAAACTCCTGTGTTCCAGGCATTTGATAAATGAATGATTCAATCTTACACTGTAACATTCAGCAAGTCAGTGGTGTAGTCATCCCAAAATCACCACAAATGGGCTCCCTAGCTAGTCAGATTGACTCTATGTGTCATCGTACTATTATTCAAATTTATGCTATTCTTGTTTATCACATTCCATGGCAGTTGCATATTCTAGCATTTTAAACTTATAAAATCCCTGTCAAAGCCATATTAAAACAAAAGATTAATATAACATGCAAAGGCATTTCTCTTTTCTCTTAATGTTACTTAACATGACCAAGCGTGCCCCTGATGGGCCCCACAAAGATACTCACTGACCCATGGGGCTTTAATTTAAATTACACATTGTGGAATAATGTAAGCAATATGAGGCCATCTCTCGCTAGCCGTGACTGAATTTCCACTTTGCTGTCCATTTTCCTCATTGTATTTTGCTTATCTCAGTTATATCCCTTTACTTCTTTCCAGCAATATCTTGCCACCTCCTTAACATCTGCATTAACAAATTTTCCCCGACCTTAACCTTCTGAAAGAGTTTTTTAAAAACACTCACATCATCCTTGACTTTGTTAATGAGCTCAGTAAGCCTTCTCTCCTTAGCACTGCCAGTAACAAAGTTTGGCTGTTCTATTCTTGTTAGTTCAGGAGCTGTTTTCTGCCTCTGCACAGCTGCAGGTGCTGTATTCTGCTTTGACTTTGCAGTACCAGGTTTTGCTGTAGAAAACAACAAAACCATTGTGAATACATGATTGGAGGGGACTTGTCTCATCAATTTAGCAAGTGTTCAAACCAAAACATCCTTCATGCTCAACTTTACTCATAACAGACAAGCCAAGTACAAGCCGGTGGAAAGATAAGAGGTGCAGAAGAAGTGGGATAACTTCATATGCCTGAAAACTCCAACAGGTAATCTCACACACGCCAAACAAGGTGCAGTTCTTGGTGGGGTGGAAAGAGGAGCTGGTGCTCTTTACTTTACAGTCTGCTAATCTTTCAAATGATATTCACAAAAAGGAAGATATCCTTAATGGGCGATCAGTTTGAAGTTTCATCTCGTATTCAGCACTGCAACAGATGTCCTCAAGAAATTCCCAGGCAATGCTTTTCACTGAATAGTGTGGCTCTGGCCCACTCACACAGGGCCAGACCATGTAAGTGAAAACCACTTCCTGGGAATTTCTGGTGTAGCGTCCCTTGTTGTACTGAACACGAGATGAAGGAGGGAGCTAGTAAGCCTACAAACTTCAAACCAATAACCTGTCAGAAAATGACATCCTTTTTGTGATATTGATTGTTTGAGGATTTGCAAACTATAGAGTGAAGACAGCCAGCTCCTCTTTTCAATTCCTCAAGAACTGCACCTTGCTCAGCCTGCATCGGATCCTCTATATAGGTTCTCAGGAACAAGTCATCCCACCTCGACTACATCTGCCGACCTTTCTACCAACTCACACAATGCAAACTTTAAATGATTTGCAAATCAGTTATGATAATATATATCGAGCTCCTTGCACCATGAAGGGCTGTTGCTGTTTGAAGCCTTCTTCCAAAATTCAAAGCAGTACCTACATGACACACTGCCGTGTGAATTGCAATTAAAAGAGACATGTTAAGCACAAGGAAACAACATGAGGTTTCAAAATAAAATATGAGACAATTTGCTTATGTGTATGGCATGAAATTGGCCGTAGAAGGCATTAGATTAAGTGTTTACTATGGTGTCAAGGAAAAAATAAACAGCATTTTCTCTGGGTAAAATGATTTGGGGGAGACATTCCTCCATCATACATTTGAGGGGAGATTTGTAACTTTTTAGAGGGATTTTAGGGTTTTCTCAAGTAGTGCATACTTTTAGTGCAAGAAAAAAAGGGAAGATCAGTGCACATTCAATGCATTGCAATAAGATTCTGAAATTTTAAGGGCAAATTGTGCCACTGCACAGCCTGGAGAAAACAGTGAATAATGTGGTTAAAAATACATCTATAAATTCAAAACCTTGTATTATTAGTCACCTGATGCGGGTGGTTTTTGCTGCTGCCCAGGACAGAAAGTCTTCACCAGGGTAGCATAACTGAGCGTGTTGTCCGCAGCAGTATCTAATGTTGCCCAGAGATGGTCAAGATCACTCACAGTCAATGTGATGCCACATCTGTTCAGAGTTGTACAGAATGAGAGATTATGTGAAAACTAGACATGGTTGGATAAAAAAGTGTGACTGGGAGGGAGAGGCACTTCAAACCAATTGCGAGTATATCCCAAAACCAAATTTGAAAGATGCTTTGACAAACTTGTAAGAGGGGATCAGTGTAACATCATCCAACTGAGAACAGGACACAGCCAATTGAACACCCATCTCAAGTGAATAATCCCTAGCATGCTCCAAACTGCAGACACTCCCCTCACCCATAAGAAAATACTGACCCCACCCTTTCCTACCCTGTCCTCACTGTACTGTGAACAAAGCACCTACTAGAAAACCCAGTTTTGAAAACTCTCTCTTCTTCACCACTACCCAGCTATGCAAAACCTCAAGCTATCACGTACTGAAATCAAGAGTTATTGCAAGAACTAAGGCTCAATGACAAGCAACCATATGGTTGGGAAAGAACTTTCCATGGATGGCTCAAAATGAAGTATGTAATGATGATTAGTAGTTTTCTATAGCGAGAGGAAGATATTAGGAGCACTGCAAGAACAGCCAAAAGCTGAGGAAAGTGAGACATACTGAGATTGAAGGAGATGGGAGTAAAGTGGGAAGTGGCTTTAAAGCAAGGTGGAGGGGTGAGGAAAGGTAGAATTAACTTGCTCTTTGCTGTTGTGCTTCAATACGTCATGCTGCACATCTTTCCCAAGAAGCCTGGATGTACCCACTTTTGAATGCTTATTTACTTATCTTTTGAGTTTTCCTTGCCATCTCGTACCACTTTTGTGAATTTTTTTTTTTTTCTGTGAATCTATTTTTCACAAAAAATGAATATCTCACTCTTTAGGCGGAAGTATGAAGGCAGGTAAGTAGGCCTTGACTTTCAAAGGGAGGGAAAGAGTTAATCAGATGAAAATGGCCAATATCACAGAAAGAACCCTGGCATGGCTAGTGCAAAGGAGGATCCAGCACATGGACTTATTCACTATGTCATGAAGTCAGTCCTTCGGGCAAGATAGGCAGGTAAATAGTTTTCCAAATTGATCTATGAAATAAGGGCAGCATAATCAGCTATAATGGGGAAAGAATACTGATGGGGGAAACAGAGGAGAGAAATTTATTTATGATATATAAATAAGAAGTCCCAAGTGTAAAAGTTTATCTAGATTGACAGAAAAAGTAATTTGTCACGCCAGCTCCTTCCCCTACCATATCCCTTCCCCTCTATATACAACCCCTCAAGCCAGGTCTACCATATCCCTTCCCCTCTATATACAACACCTCAAGCCAGGTCTACCATATCCCTTCCCCTCTATATACAACCCCTCAAGCCAGGTCTTTAGCAACAACTTACAGCTTTATAAGTGCCCCAAACTGCCACTTGCTCATGTAGCCAGTCCTCCTCCGGTCCATATCCTGAAAATTCTGCAGGTGAAACACAGAACATCACATAAGACAACTAGATCCTTTCAGTGCTAACAATTTTTTTGCTTTGTTTTGAGAATGCACTTAAAATTGTGATAATTTATTTATATGCAAATTTCCCATAGTTTTAAGAATATTTTTAAAAATTTTATTTAAAATGCAAAAAATTTAGAACAATATTTGCCGAATGGTCGCCAAAACCTAATCACCTTGGTGGTTCACTGCACTCTGCCATGAGAGCGCCTTTGTGGCTCATCATACCAAATGGGTTAAACTAACAGAGTACTGTTTTTCTGTCAGTACAGTATCTGTAAAGTTTTCTAAATCATGAAGGATGTACTTATCAATAGCAGACAGGATTATAGTGTTCCCCTTTCTCCTTCATAAATAATTAGAGAAAAGCATGTAAGTAATCCTGAGATGACCACTTGGCATTGACTGTCAGATTAGAGTCAATACAGGAGAACTGCACTTTGACATTTTAAATGGAAACAGGTGATTCCAGACACTAGCATGTAGTATCAGTCCAAGCAGAAGAAGATACTGTCTGGGTGATCTTCAATCATTTCAAGCAATTTTAGTGACAACAAGAGTCTATTAGACTATGTTGTAAAAGGCAAGTTGACACATAATATGTTAAAATCATGTGGGTCATGACTGGAATTACTGCTTAACTTTCTGCTGATGAGAACGGAGTCTGTCAACAATCAGAATAGTCTATCTCTTTGTTTCAACTGATAGACCTTGTGGATTTCCAAAAAAATTAATTGATTAAGAAAAAATACAACACAGAAAATGCAATGTACCTTGTCAAATACATGGAATCTATCTGTAAACAACTTGGTAAGTTCCTTCTTTATCTGTGAATGAAGATCATAAGAACTATGAATATCAAATTCAGTGATAAAAGAGTTTGATTCAATAAAGGCAAACTGTTCTGAAAATTTTGGCATTGTTGAAAATCAGTGGGCTATGAGAGGGTGGTTTTCCTAAATCCTTACCCAAGCAGATACAAAGAAACACATATATAGTGTCTATATTCATATGTAACAAAATTATATGTCTGGGTATTTTTCAACCTGCCTTTGCAACACCCAATAAACACTGAATGGCTTCAAATTCCAGGTCACTGGATCAAATACATTTTAAAATTAACCTTTACCACATTAGTGACAAAGTAGAACCATGAAAAGACAGAGTAATCTGGAATGAGTCGGGGCAAGGGGCCATCACCTTATGGCAGACTGCAAAATTCTAATGAAATTACAGAAGTGAATTATATGTATTCAACTGATTCTAAGGGAATAGTCCTTTTTCAAAAAATGCAAGGGTCGATTTAACAAATATTTCAATTTTTGTCCCTGTCACTTTTAAGCAATACTTCATGTCACTTTGAAATTCTGCATTCCTTCGTCCTTTCACTGATAACACCATGCAGTATAGAGCCATCAACCACTGTGTCAGTGGGTACACTCGTAATGTAATCATCTAGTGTCTCGTTCAGAGAGCAGGAGTGCATGCTAGTGTTTAATTAAAAGCGCAGGAAGATGTAAAAAGAGTTCTCACCTCCGCTACCCGACTATTTGCTGCTGCAAACCTCTCTGGTGAGGGTGCCATCCAAGTTTTTGCCTTTTCCATCAGACGCTGTACTGGAGTGGCTGGAGTGATTTCCCCTAAGTGATACTTCTGGCTGACAAATAATCCATCCCTGCGTCTGTTCCACTGGCCTGGTCTGAAAATAATACAGCCTTGTGTTCTTATTTATACTGAATGCAGTCTAGAGGGTAGAAATGATAATATTAGTAGTTCTCAAGTATAATGGATACACATAATTACAGAGGATAAATCATTAAAATTAAAATTATTTTACTATTAATTTTATCAACAAATTTCAGTATTGAGGTCTGTCCATACACTCAGTAGTCCAGAAACTTCAATAAAAGCCCAACAAATACACAGGAACCACAAGATTTGGATTAACAAGACAACAAGCTGACTAGTTTATGTTTGTAAAACAAGGAAATAAAATCTGATGCAGGCTTGTTGTGGCTTCCATGTGAAGGTTATGTCAATGTTCTTTCAATCTTCTCATTGGTTTGATTAAAGACCTAAAAAGACATTAGCGGTATAGTTACTGTGTTCAATTTCCACAACCTTTCTACTAAATCCCGCCCCATCCTCTACCGCCTCAGCGGAGCCAAGATCAACTTGTCCTCCTCTAATCAATCATCCCCTCTACACCCCCATTTGCAGGTGGCCCAACTCAGTACAGTTAAAATCAGGTTTTTCTGTCAACCTGCTTCCCCCTCCTCCCTCCCTCTCCCCCACCTGAAGCTTGTTGCTATGTCCATCCTCTTCACCCTTCCTTCCATCCTCCTCCACTATCTTCTTCCTTGGGGGTTGAGCCAGATTTTTACACACTTCTACCATCCTCTCTTTATCTCTGTCAACGTAACGGTTCCAAACAAAACCACAGCTGACAATAAATGATCGCAAACACGATGCCAATTCAGTGCCAGCTTACTCTGTGTTGAACAAGTCCAAGAAGGTGCTGTAGTTAATTGAAGGGCTGCCGTTGTTGGATCTGTCACTGAGCCTTGAAATGAGCTCATCAAATTGTTGATCTGACATATTAATCTTCAGGACAGAGTTCACTGCATTGCGGAGTTCTTGGGCTGGCACGACACCTGTGTTGTTTATGTCTTTTTGCCTGGTGATGGAATAATTAATAAAAAAGTGATAGGTGTTCTCATCTGGGTCACCTTAAATTTCTTGCAAGGGTAAACATTAGAAAATAATTGGATAACATTAAAGGATAAATGAAAGATGTCCTATTCTAAAGTTTGCAAATACTAATTTCAAACTCATGAATGTCTTAGATTAAAATGATGGTAAGGGCTAATGAGTTCATGGCTTTACCTCAAGCTAACACAAAATTAGGTTAATGAGTGTCAACAGAACTTAACATTCTCATTTCTCCAACTGCAGAACTGTAGTATTTGTATCAGTAAATGTGATTTTCAGTTTGTGTATAGTTTCAACTGCTTTCAAATCCATATGACTAATTGTAACTGGGTGGCAAGGCATATTCTTCTAATATATTTTGGGGGAGGAATGTGAGCCCAGTCTGATAATACTTTTTGGGTGTTACACATTATCTTGGCAAGTGTGTCATCAGGGATCTTACCAAATTACTGTGAAATATCAGTTCTCAGAGGAGAAGCCGAAAAAACCTACACTAGAAAATTTCCTGTCCTTACCGGAAATTGAACCCAGGGTCTCTCAGCTTGCAAGTCTGAAAGTGTTACCACCCAAGGGATGCTAACTTTACAGCAATTTAGTCCTTCAAGACCTACTGCCTGAATATGTTCCCTAACTTTCACGTATGACCCTAGTCATACCTATTTCAAACTAATGAATATCTTAGATTAAAACGATGGTAAGTGCTAATGAGTTAATGGCTTTACCTCTAGTAAACATTAAAAATCAGGTTAACTGATGTCAACAGCACTTAACATTTCTTTTCTTCCACTACAAAACTGAAGCATCTGTAAAAGCAAATGCAATTTTCAGTTTCCATCTTTTCAACTCCTTTCAAATCCGTATGATTAATTGTAACCTGGTGGTAAGGCATATTCTTCTGATATATTCGTGGGGGAGGAATGTGAGCCCAGTTAGATAATATAATTTTGGGTGTTACGCATTATCTTGGGAAGTGTGTCACCAGGGATCTTACCAAATTACTGTGAAAGATCAATTTGGAGAAGAAGGGCTCCCAAAAAATTACACTTGAAAATTTCCTGTCCCTACCAGGAATCAAACACAAGGTCTCTCAGCTGTGCTACCACAATACCACAGGGATACTAACTTCCCAGCAATATAATCCTCAAGGACTACTCCCTAATTATGTTCCCTAACTTCAACGTGCAAGCCTGGTGTTCATTTGTGACCCTGACACACTTCCCAACTGCTCACATAATGATAATATTAAAGCAATAACAGTCTCATGTTTTGCCTCCTGACTGTCACAATGAACTTGCCAACAATGAAAGTAAGTGAAATTTCAAAATTACTTCAGGAGTCCCAGCAGTTTGAGATAGTCTGTATGGAAATGGTTGGAAACTCTCTCTTCCATCTCTTCAGCTCTCAAAGTTTCTTCAGTCTCAATGCGTCTGTAGCTCTGGTTGAAGCTAAAACAAAAGAGAACAAACAATAATGTATGATAAATGTGGAATGTATAAAGAAATGCTGTGTTCATTCTCTTACAGAACAGACTTACCATAAATTTTGTATTTCATGTTTCAGCTGGTTTTAATGAGGAAGTACGGGATATGAAAGTAAGTGTGTGGCTATAGGAGACAAGATGGAAAAGAATGGTATATATAGACTTGGTATCAGGGGCAATGTGACAGGTGTTGTAGGGGAAGTAGGACTTCAGTATGGGGGCTACTGACTGACATGGGGATAGAAGGAGGAGGAGGGGTAGAAGGTGGAAGAGTGGGGGATTTCCTTGAGTCTTTTGTTCAGTAATTGTATGTCTTGATGACTGCTTGCTTTATTTTCTACAGCCATCTCCTCTTTCTTCTTATTGACACAGTCTGGTTTTTGCTGCCAACCAGATAACTGTTCCACTGACTTAAATGGCCAAAGAAATGAAAATCTAACTGGGTGCAGGTAAGGCTGACTGGGGTTAAAATACAGAGAATCTGATGATGGAATAGACTGGTTGGCAAAAGAAGCAGTTTCATGAAGATAGACATATAGTGGCGTGGTTAAATAAATTTCACACAAAGTAAATAAAAGTACTATATTTCTCTTTCCTTTTTTTTCCTTCTTTCAGTTTTCATACGAGTGAAAGAGAGGGTAGGATGAAGAGCGGTGGGGCAGGGGGCTGGAGGTTTACAGATAGGAGTAAAGACACAAACTTTTAACACTGAAAATAAGACACAAAGATCTAGGTGCTGAATTGAAACAGTTATGACTTCAAGATATTGGAATAACAAACTCACTTGTCCCCGTTCTTAGCCACAACTCGGGACATGATGCTGGATTCCCCTTTGGACTGAAACTTCTGCAAGAACTGATGGTAGTTGATTAGACCTGCATAGAAGAAATAGGTTATTGGTCCATTATTCAGTGGTCCATAATGCCTCGGAGATTGTTTTGCTAAACATTTACCAGAGATTCCTAAATGTATTGAGCAAAAAGCAGACTACGCACCCAAACCTCTAAGTGCTTCTACCAGCCATTTCATCATTGACATTTAGTGTCTACTAATGCTCATTGTCCTAAAACTTTCATTTTTTGTCATCATCACATTAGGAATTTTGTAAACCACACATACTCATCATAAATGGTCCACAATGGTCCAGAGGTCAGTTTGCTTAACATTACTTTTCCAAGTGCGCTTCAAAGTAATGAGCAAATTCACGATAGGCCATCCAAACCTCTTTGTACTCCCAACAGCCATTTCAAATCTGATTCTTGATGTCCACCTCTATCCCCTCAAACTTAAGATCTTTGTCAACATCACAGTAGGAATTCTGTAAATTACACAAACTTATTGGAAGTGGTCACAGTGGTCAAGGGTTGTTTAATTTAACATTTACCTGATCCCCCTAAAGGTACTGAGCAAAACCAGGCTAGCCGCCCAAACTTCTGTGTACTCTCAACAGCCATTTTCAACACTGATGCTTGATGTCAACTAATCTGTCTCTATCCTCTCACACTTAAGTCCTTTGTCAACACCAGATTAGGAATTTCATAAACCACACATGCTTATCATCAATATCACACGCTATACTATATTTACCCTCTCCCATTTCTTTTAGACTTAATTCCCTATCCAGTGTTCTGATTAAAAGCGCATGACAAATGAATGCCATTCATCAACTTTAAGCCAGGAGCTCATTGGTGTAAAAGACAGATTAACATTAGATTTCATCCACTGTTTGAAACTCTGATATAATTCTGCTTTCAGATTCTTGATCACAATCATGATGCATGAATACAAAATGTACAACCCGATTTCAGATTCATGTGTCACAGTAATATGAATAATCCAAGAATCATCAGCCAGCAGGAACTCACTTGGCCTCAGAACCTGTGAATTTGTGAACTGTATTGATCCTGATGTCTGAGCCAAGTAATCGTGCTTTCAGTATTGATACTTGGTCCAATGCATAATGAGTATCATACCAATCCACTGGTATGAAACACCGTTTTTAAATGAGTCAACACCTTGAGGACCAAACTGTCAGTCAATTCCAATTAATTACAATTTGCTTAATCACAAGATCTGCTTAATTGAAATATATCTTTTCAGATAACAGAATCCATAATTTCTGCATAAAAGTCATTAGGTAGTAACAGCCTCCTTTAATTGCAATTTTTTTCTATGCTCCAGAGAAGATGTAATTAAGTGAAGATGACTTTCAATTTCTTTCATATGCCTCCTCATCAGCCACCCAAACATCCTATAATCTAACCTTGAACAACACTTATCCCAGCCCTGGCCAGGAAGGCGTCCAGGTCAATGGCCGTAATATCAAAGCCAAACTCTTTCAGGACTCGTCGGAAGTCAATTCTGGCTATGTAGCCATCATTCATGAAGTCGAACAACTGGAAAGCTGATAAAAGGTTGCGATATGTCTCTTCAAACTGTGGAGAGAGCAAAAGAGTCATGATCTCTGAATGCAAAAAAGTTTGAACAGTAGCAATGACAATAAGAGCAGTGGCTAGTACAAGGGCTGAGTGGATCCAAAGATTGTCAACAGTTGTGCACCAAAATTCATTGATGACGTTCTAAGAAAGGTTGCAGCCTGGCAATATGGTTATAGTGTCTCACTTCATGTTTTGTGAATTAAACACTATATTGTACAAAAGACAGCTTATACAAAGAAGTCACAGTCTGACTTTCAAGTGACACCTTGACCTGGCTTACTGAACTTTAGACCATTCATTACCTTCATGCTTCATGTCACGCGTAACTTGTCTGTAATGTATGGATCAGTATTTGTGTTAAAATTTTTGAAACGGTTAAATGCTGACTGACATCAAAGAAAACAAACATCAGAATATAGTAAACCTCTTTGTGGAAATTGACTTTTAACTGCCAATGATAATAATCATGGAATGTTTACTCAAGTTTTTTGCTTAAATCAGCTTTAGGCCACTATAACAGCCCAGCAACAACATTCATACTAATTTGACGTGCCAACATAAGAAAGCAAATTGTGAATCACACTGTGACTGTGGAAATGGAGGTGTGTGCAGGCTGCGAGGGGAGGTGGTGGATGAAATGAGCTGGAGATGGAGCAAAAATCAATATCAACCTTTTCCGGTTGGCTCAAACATAAAAGAGTTTACAAAAAATATGGGAAATGAAAAGACAAAGAAGAAAAACAAATACTAGTAAGCCATTATTACTTGATGTCCATTCTGAAAGACTCCACCCACTGCTTGACAATACTAAAGGCAGGCTATCAAATTATCTCAGTGCATGAACATAAAAGGACAAGATTATTTGAAAAGAAAAAGAACGAAGTGTGAACAATGAAACCATATGACAGGTCATTTCATGATACATTTTATATCTCTTTGCTTTCAGCATGCAATTATTTGAATAGCAGGACTCGCCACATATTCAAATAAAGCGATGCAGAAAAAGATGATTACACTGGTATGCATGCATTTTTATCACGTGCATCCTTAAATGCTATTCACTGTTAAGATATGAGAGTCTACCTTTTTGCCACCTATGATCAAAAGAAATGAACAACAAAGTCCACAAATACCAAAGCACTACCATCAAAAATTACTTCTTCTCTCACTTTTTAGTCATGAAGTTACTAACTTTCATGAAGATTTCATGCGCTGAAAAGAAGGGTCCCTCTTCTGTTTATGCAGCTTAAAACTGTTTTTCAGGTTTTAATTTCTTGTGATGACAGAGGTGATGTGTCTTTCAAAATGGCCACAAAAGAAACTATTACACCCTAAACCAAGGAACACCACCTTCTACCAAGATGCAACAAATTCAACAAGACCTGATTCTTTATTCTTGTATGCAATACACATATATTTATTTTCAATGTATATCTTTCATAGGAAGTGTATTTATCCAGTCAACCCCATATACATAGTTCACACTATACAAAGTAATTATAATACTGTTATGAGTGTCTCATAAATTACAGAATACCGCCGTGGCTTCTAAGTTGTGGGGTTTACAGTGAGATGGAAATAATATCATTATGTCAATTTATACTGTATGGAAATGATACAATCATATTCACTAGGAAGAAATAATATCATCATATCAACTTATATTGCATGGAAATAACATATTTGCTTATATTGTGTAGTAATAATATCACCATATTGGCTAATACTATGTGAAAATAATACCACAAACTGATTTATATTTTTGGAAATAATGTCATCATAATGACTTATAATGTGTGGAAATAATATCAGTATATCAATTTACACTGTGTAGAAATAACCCAATGATCATGCTATGTGGAAATACAGTACAAGGATATCAGCTTATGTAGTGTAAAACTAATATGATCATATTGACTTATACTGTGTGGAAATAATATCAAAATTACTCATACTGTGTGGAAATAATATGATGCTGACCAAAATTGTATGAAAATAATATCACCATACTGACTTATACTTGGTGGAAATATTATCATTATACCGACTTATACTGTGTAGAAATTATATTATCATATTCATATACTGTGTAGAAACAATATAACAACTTACACTGTGCAGAAATAATGCATTGCTTATGCTGTGTTGAAATTCTAGCGCATCAATTTATACAGAATGGAAAATTATAATCATATTGACCTCTACTGCGTGGAATTAATATCATCAAAGTGACTTATACTGTGTGGAAATAATATCATCAAAGTGACCTACACTATGTGGAAATAATATCATCAAAGTGACTTATACTGTGTGGAAATAATATCATCAAAGTGACCTACACTATGTGGAAATAATATCATCAAAGTGACTTATACTGTGTGGAAATAATATCATCGAGGTGACTTATACTGTGTTCAAATAATATCATCAAGATTACTTATACTGTGTTCAAATAATATCATCAAAGTGACTTAGACTGTATGGAAATAATCTCTTAATTACTTAAAATGAATGGAGATAATATCATACTGACTAAAACTATGTGAAAATAATATCATCAAAGTGACTTTATACTTTCTGGAAAATATTATCACTATATTGACTTATACTGTGTGGAAACGATATCATCATATTGATTTATACTGTATGGAAATAATATATCAACTTCCACTGTGTGGAATCAATGCATTACTTTAAGCTTTGTGAAAATACTAGCATATCGACTTATGCAGTGTGGAAATAATATCATCATACTGACTTCTACTGTGTAGACATAATATCACCATACTGACTTCTACTGTACGGAAAAAATCTCATCATATTCGCTTATAAATATTGTGTGGAAATAATATCATCATATCAACTTATGCTGGTGCAGTATTAAATAAAGTGGCAACATAAGAATGAGGAAATGAAGGCTCTGTGGAGTTGTACGGCATGACAGATAACAGTGACAGCCTGAACTTTATGGATTTAAACTTCTGTGCCAAATATTTCCAGGAAAGTTTGTCTATTTCAGGAAAGATAATAGGGAGACTGAGAAAAAGAGAGACAGACAGTCAGGCTCTCTATCACTGAAGAAGAACTTTGTGAATGAAAACTTGGACCTTAATAGATAAACAAATATAGACATTATATTGCATTTTGATTGTGATGAAACTTTTCCTTGCAGAGAGAGAGCAAGAAAGAGAGAGAAAGAGAGAGAGTGAGAAAGAAAGAAAGTAAGAAAGAAAGAAAGAAAGAAAGAAAGAAAGAAAGAAAGAAAGAAAGAAAGAAAGAGACAAGAAGAGAAGGTATGCATGTATGTGTGTTGCTATAGTTTTGTCGTGGTCAAGCCTACTAAATTACAAAAGCCTTTATCTTGTCAGCTTTCTTCTAGTGGTCATAAATCTACTCTCTCTTCTTCCCAACCCTCCACTCCCCACTAAATTTTATCTCCCAGGTACTGGATTCTGATTTCTGATATGATTAGGCCCTGTTAAACCGGCAAACTGTTGTAGTGGTTTTGATTTCCATCACTCGTT
The DNA here is from genome assembly GCA_033807755.1 of Ellobium chinense. Taxonomy (NCBI): domain Eukaryota; kingdom Metazoa; phylum Mollusca; class Gastropoda; order Ellobiida; family Ellobiidae; genus Ellobium; species Ellobium chinense. Next base: position 81,887 of record JAWQUT010000729.1, read on the forward strand.
ATTTCCTAGTTGGAATATGATGTCCTCTTGTTTTATTTTTTTCAATCCTTAAAGTCCTTGTTTTCACAGAATGGTTATTCTCTACATGATTTGATAAGATATATCAGGCCTTGTTTCTACTTCCTGCTTTGGTGGAATTGTAAAGAGTTACAGCGCCTACAGAATAACAGATTAGACTATACAGGTTAGAGAGACGAAAACTGCACACCAGAAGAGGAACCCTGCCTCAACACTAGTTAAGGAAGCAAAAAATTATTTATAAATGTAGTCTTCAGAAGAACCTATGTTGGGGGGGGGGGGNGGGGGGGGGGGGTCTTTTTTTTGTTTCAAAGCAGTAGCATAATCGAACAAACTACATGTAGATTTGGGGATAACTTATTCCTTCGATGAAATGTCTTCTCACATGAAAGGGATTTCAGACCATCTTTATAGTCAATATGTGGACTTGGCTCACAGATGAACGCTTTTTCAGATGTGTTCTGCTTCCATATTCTAAAGGTCTTAGAAACCTTACTTACTGCCTCTTGTACATACATACTCTTTACCTCAACAGCTTTGGGTGTTTATTTTTCAGAATGATGTCCTCATGGGCGCACCTCGTTTCATCGACACGCCATCTTAATTACTCTCGTTTCATCGACACACGCCGACAACTCACCTCGTTTCATCGACACGTGCCGACAATTCACTTCGTTTCACCGACAACCATTGTTCTCACGAGTAATCGAGTAATATTAAATTCAGTCACATACTTTTTGAAAGTTGACAACGTGTAAATACATGTATAGTAAACAGGTTCTCGTGCAGAAAAAGCTTTGAATACGTTATCTCTAGACACAATGTAACTATTAACTGCGTATAAAAGCAGCTTGAATAAAGAGGTGCGCCAGCCCTTTTAGTAGAAGGTTTTAGATTTATTAAGGACAAAGCAAGAGGTGACACAGTCTGTTGGAAATGCGGCGAAACAGGTTGCAAATCAAGATGTTCAACATGCAAAGATTTCATAACTTTGTTATCTCAGCCAAGTAATCACAGTCATTCAAAACCAGATTTGGATATGGAGAAGGTACGCCACACTTGTAGGAAGAGGACACTGGAGAGAATGAACTTTTTTTCAATCGATAGATCGAGTACTGTCTACTTGCGAGTGTCGATGAAACGAGGTTACCTGTTCAAAGCCTTTGAAACGTTAACCCTTCTCCTTTGATCTTTTTGAACAATAGAGAGAAAGTTGTCGATGAAACGAGGTGTACCCGTCCTCATCCTCGCCTTCCCATTCCCCCTCCCCTCGCCCCACCACCTCTCCCCACCACCTCACAAAATCATTAGCTTTCCAAAATTGTGAAGTTTAGGCAAACTAACTGATTTATCACAATCCCTTCGCAACATGGCATGATAATTTGCTGGTTTTTGACCTGGTAGTCAAAAGGTATAATCCCCAATAATATTTTATGCCACTATGTCAAAGCGCTGGCGAATTATTGCTTAACATCCACTGGTGATTATTTGATAAATTTTCTTCACATCCTACACAATATATCAATACATTAATTATTTGGCCAAAATACTGACATTCTTGCACATCTCCACATTACAATATACCCTGTTTATACTGTTCCTTAACTTTAAGCAATGTTTGTCATACACAGAAAGTGCAAATATACCCAATATTCCTCATGTAATTGCATGTCCATGTGTGTATAGAGGTGCTTAAATACAGAAATAATAATATTATATCCAGTGGGTTGGAATATATTTCCTTCTATCAGTGTTCAGCGTCTTCTTCTCAAGGCAATGGCTTCAAAAATTCTATGCTGATAACATATAATCATAAACAGACAAATGATAATGACTGTTATTTAAGTATATAATCCTGACCCTGATACTGCATTTGAAAAGACAAAACAGCCCCATTTTCAACTGGTTTCTTATCAGAACACCAGTCAAATAAGCAAAATAAAAGTAAAAACTGGCCACAAAAAACTGTTATGTAGCAAATTGAACTAAACCTATTAAAAAATTGAATAAAAATAGAATAACTGTTGCCTAACAATATCGTAGTATAACAATTGATTGGCACATTGACTCGACGATGTGAATATCAGACAATGGAAATGAGCAAATCCAGCTATGAGCAAATTCTGACTGGCAGATTATTGAAATTTATGCTGATCCCTAAGCCAGTGGCTTCATTCCCTTAGCCTAAAGGCAGGTTTTATTTCAGTAGGCCATTTTTAATCTTTCTGTAAATTAGGTCAACTATGAAGTTTCCCTATACCATAGACAAAATGAGCAGCTTTACCATTTTGCTCACAGCTGAAATAACAACAGACATGGCAGAGAGCATCTTTGCCTGACTTATGACTCTGTACAGAAATTTTCACCCGGAAAATATTGTAAATTTCAGATCAATAATGATAAATCCTGACTTTGAAAGAAAAGGAGTCACTCATATCAACATTCACTGGTAGATATTTGCATCGCTGAAAGGTGAAGGTCACTTCTTAGTCACTTTCAATTACAACAATGTCCTTCTGCTATTCCAGCAAGATTGAAAGCATATGAATTTGCAGATAATCTAGAGTTATTGTCCACCTCAAAATCTATATCCTACTAAATTCTATATGACATAAAAAAGGATATTGGATCATACTAATGAGTCACAGTTCTCAACAAAGAATAACTCTTTTAAGACTTATGCACATGCTTTGTCATCTCTGAGAACAGTGGGCCATCTGTTTCACAATACGTGATCACAGATTCCACTCTGGACAACAAATGTGTTCCTTCTCAGTTCATGAGAAAAGCAAATACACTAGTCTGTGAGGTAAAATATGTAACTTGCGTGATAAGAAAAAAAACTGGCAAGAAAGTATAGCATGAGTAGATAATGTTCAGTCACCTGTGTATAGGAACGATCGGTAGCCTGGCAAAGTAAGGAAACAAACAGGTTGAAGATGGCCAATTGAAGTTAGAAAGAATATTGCAATATAAAAAAAAAATATAAACATTATTGCACACTTTACATGAGGGAAAGGTGTCTTCCTGATACAGAATACAGATTATTAACAATATTTTGAAATCAAATTTGTTTTTGCATAACATGGTAATTTGCAGCTCTTCAAATGTATATATTTTTACAACAGAATTTCTAGCAAGAGACTAAGAATACCCATCTTAAGCTTCAGAGAAATGATAAAAATCTATGAATGAAATGAGAATGAATATGCCATAGAACAAAATTTAGTTATGTGTCATTCAGTTCACCTGTGTATGAAACCCTCTGGAGCAGTAAATTTTAAATTCGCTTTTATTATTTCAGTCAAAAGGAAAACAAATGACAGAAGCAAAAACGAGAGACTAAAGCTGCTGGGCAGAAGTAAGCTTTTTTTTCAAGAAAAGTTTTGGAAGTTAAAGTGAATGGGATTTTCACCACATCCAATAAATAGAGCACACAAGGTGCATAAGCAATATTAAAGCATGTGTCTCCACATCAGTCACATAAAATATATGAATAGATCCAGCACTCACTCTTATAACATTACAGTCGTGTTGCCTCACCTTGTAATGCAAGTGATCCAAGATGCTTTCAAACTGAGGCGGTGCTTTCTTGGCGTGGATAAGGTTCCGGACATGTGAAGAAAGCTTGGCGTCATCCACCAGCTGCTCCTCTCTCTTCTCCGTTGTAGTCTTGGTTGTTGTTTTAGTTGTTGTGGTCGTCTCAACCTCCTGTGTTGTGGTGGTGATTTCTGTTTTCACTGTCTTATGATTCTCAGAAGGCTTCGTCACCTGTTTTTCTCTTCCTCCAATAATTTCTGCTTTGTTGCCCGTAATTTCCACGGAGTCAACTTTGGCCATAGAAACTGATGTGCTTTGTCTAGTGGATGAGCTCATTTGCATCTGGGGACAGACGTGATATGGAAATCCATAGTATATATATCAACAAGAAAACAACTTCATCAATAGTGTGCTCTAAAACTTCTCAAAAAATCTACTAAAACCTCGGCATGAAAACTTCAGTAGTATTTGGAGGAAATCTGTGATGTGAGAGATTCTGGGACATTGGTGTTTGGTGGACGGAACCACTTTTCCACATGGGGTGTTTTCTCTGCAAGAATTGGAGTTTATTAGTGTCACCTCCTGGGCAAAACAAGACACTTCTACTGATACAGTGAAATCTGCTTGATCTTAACTTCTTATGAATATGGAAGAAGTTGCAATCACTAAGAGCTGTGCTTATCCATTGATTTTTATATACAAATACAATCAACTCCGCTTAACTGCAAGTTCTCAGGAACAAAAAAAATGTTGTGATTACCCCCAGTGATTTTTATCTAGCATTTTGTTACGTGGAAAATGTTGCAACTAAATAGAAGCTGTGATTATCTGAATTGCAATTGAGCAGAGCAGACTGTACAGTATTTTGTTATATAGAAATGTTACAATTAAGTGGAAACTGCAATTATCCAGATTGTACTTGAGTGGAGTCTGTATATGTGAACAGTGCAATGTACTACATAATTAAATGTGCTTACATGTCTCACAAAGGCATACCTCAGTCTTGCATCTTTTCTGTACTGATTCCCTCATTTTGGCCCCAGGTCTTCTGGGTGAGTGGGCACTCTTGATAGCCCGTGGATCAGACTTAGGAAGACCATTGGATGAGAGATTGACAGCTTTGTAAAACTGTGTGATGGGGATGGAGCCATTGTAGTCTGGATCAAACCTGTGGATAATGAAAATGATATACATCTCATACATATCACATACTGAACATAGAGCAGAATACATATTACATAAATACCATAATAAAGTCATTGCTAGTTGCCACAGTGCAGCACTCTTGTCATCCAGCTCTAAAGCCAGGTACTTGTAATGTTTACATCTGAGTGGAGTGAGGATTAAGAGTTCCCATGGACTCTACTGCAAAAAACGTCCAACTTGGGAGTCAAAACCCACAAACCTTAGATTTGATAGTCTTCAGACTGTGAGGACAACTCACAGGCTGTACAGTCTATGATAGTTATGATAACTCCATTGTCACATTCTTATTGGCTGAAAATGATTTTCATAGTTTGCTATCACATTCTTATGTGAATTATTATCATTAAGTTGTTGTTTTTTTTTGAGGCAGACTGGGATGTACAATACCTTCCACTTCTGATAACGAATATTCACAATGCTGGGTGTTTTACAACCAACTTCAGTGCTTCCCAACTAAAATAAGATCTATTGACAGCAGACTGTTCTTAACTGATTAATTCCAGCAAAGCTTACTTCCAGTGTATGCAAAATGTAAATGTAAAGAGCAGTGTGAATGCATCATCAAATCTCACTTTCAAATGTAAAGATGTATCAGCCAATGTAACATCATATCTGCCAATTCCATTTCTCTGATAGTGGAACATTAGACAGAGGAAGCAATAATTATTGGAGTTGTGGCCTGAGATTGCCAGAATGACCATGCATGCATAACAACAGAGTGGTCTATTCATCATATCTGACACTTACTTGAGCCATATGTGGTCAAACTCCGCATCTGTGAGTCTGATGCCCACCAAAGCCAGAGCCTCTCTCAGATGGGGCATGATAACCCTGCCATCATTCACAAAGCAGGATGCAGGGAGCAAGTCACGGATATTCACTTCCCTGGAAAACAAAACATGTGAGATAATCAGTACATTATAATGTGAACTGAATTCTAACTGAAACACATATGTCGCCATCCAGCTTTCAAAACATCTATCACCGCTTAAGCAATTACTGTATCTTATGGTCTCAAGATGTGGGGCATTGGTCTTAAATCTGGGTTCGTTCACTTGTCAATTTATCATAAGTTATTATGGAGTAAATTAAATATCCAGTCTACACTATAAATACTGTTTTTTCAGATAACCTTAATCCATGACTCAGAAACAAGACTTGTAGCTCTTGAACACTGCATAGTAAAGGGTTGATATCATGTCATTTTTAAAGCAACGAATGGTTTAAAGGCCACTCTATCTCAGTTAGTTTAGGGACATGTAGGGAAGTGATATATAGACTACATCATGTGCACCCAATTTTTTTTTTTCTGGAGGAAGGAGGAACAGTTTTGCATTCCTTGAAAACCATATCTGAAATGTAGGTGCATCTTTCACTTAATGCTTGACACTGAAAAATGCCAGGCATTCCATAATCTAAAAACCTTTACAGGCCGCATTTACACTCTTGGCAGATCATACTTTGTGCAGCCCTGCTCTATAGACTGATACAGAATATTACTGCAATAATAAATATCACTAACTGTTTTGTTTCTGTGAAATCATAGCTGATTCATCAGACAAATTAGACATGCCTTAATGTTCGGAATTTTCGTCATAAATCATACTACATCTTCTCTGTATAGTAATCATAAAGGAGAATGAGATGGCATCAGATTGAGATCAGTGCCTGCATGGAATCAAACTTACAGAAATGTTCTGGAAAAATAGTTTCAAATCTCCCAACATCCCAACATCTTACACAAGTACTAGCATTTAAATTCACACACCATGACAGTTTATGATGAAAGGCGGATAGTACATCTACCACTTCCTGAAAGTGGTAACAGTTCTGGTATGGTTGAATCTGACCAATAATGTTTCCCCATAATATCATTTATGCAGCTAGTACAGAAAAATGTTGAAAATGCTACAACACACATGAACTTACCCTTTCTGCAGTTTCTTGCGAAATACAACGAAAGCATGAGGGGCACTGGTAAAGGGACACCATTCCAACATGTCCTTGCTGCGTAGATTTTCCTCCAAATTGATCTGCTTTGGCTGCTTACGTGAAAGATCTGCAACTGCATGTACACCAAGCGCCTGGGAAAAATTTGTAGGAAACAGTTTTGGACTTAAGAAAGAGTCTCACAACATATTAACCCTTCCAGACATTCGTAGGGACTTTTATGCATATTGTATTTTTCATTTCTTCCAAATCATGAAATCCCAGAACACTGATACTTTATGTATTCTCTAGGTTTCTTCATAGCAACATAATTTGTTTTTTTTTCACATGAACATATAAGCAGCACTTTTTAACTGGCTTCAGAGGCATTCATCTGTAACTAAGCTACCTAATCATGTAGAGAAAACAACGAAAACTCTTTGGGAGGCATGCCGGATAAGAAAAGGATTTATATTTCTAAAAACGCAATTTATTTTGTACCTCCTCCAAAGAATTTGTGGCTACTTTTACGCATCACATGCTTGGGCAGAAATACAAAGAGTGGAGATAAGTTAATGCCTCATGAGGTTCTCCAAAGAAAGATAAAAGCAAATGTCTGGAGGGACTGATGCACAATAAACTCTGAGCATTTTTTGTAGCATCAACCTGATAATGGTCATTTCATATAGAAAACAAAAGGAGGACATAGAGAACAAAAGAAGGACATAATAAGTAATGAGATAAAACACCAATGAATAATATAATATTTTCCAGCACGGCCCAAAAACCATCCCCTTGTTTTTCAAGAAATCATGTGGAAAAAAAAAACACATTGTTTCCCCCCCCCCCCCCNCCCCCCCCCCCCCCCAAAAAAAAAACCGCACTCTGCCATCCTCTATAACGTTGTGGCCAGTTCACAATCATTTCGATCCTAGGGATATCACATTGGTCCTATATTTGCGGCTATAATTTTGGTCCTAGGGCTATCACTTTGGTCTTGCATTTCCCAGACAAAAGATGTATATGATTAAAAAGCCATTCCTTGATCATAATAAAAAAAAACAGTCCCTTATAATAATTTTGCCAGTTCAGAGTTGGTCCATTTTTATTTCCATGTAGGAAACACTTAAAATCAAACCTCAATAATAAGCATGCGCTGTTGGTTTCAGGGTCATGACTTTATGTCTGTGTGAAAGAGATGAGACAGAAGGATCTCTGTACTTACAGGATTGTCATGAAAGCGCACCATGAACTCTTCAAAACTGATGCTTGACCTCCAGTGCAGGCAAATGCTGAAAAGTACAAAAGTATGATTATCGCACTACAGGGATTTTCGCGTGATGTTAAGAAGCAGACACAAGTAGTCAAGAGATTAATGCAACAGGCGATGGGAGAGAAAAAGGTGGAGGAAGGGAGTGAGGAAGGCAGGCAGGTAGAATAGAAGGAAGGAAGCATATTATATATATATATATATATATATAGGTGGGGGAAGGGAGTGAGGAGGGCAGGCATGCAGGCAGGCAGGCAGGCAGGCAGGCAGGCAGGCAGGCAGGCAGGAAGGAAGGAAGGAAGGAAGGAAGGAAGGAAGGAAGGAAGGAAGGAAGATAGGAAGGAAGATGTGAAGGTACCCCAACCCTGGACTGTTTCACAGCACCAGTTTGTCTTGTCAGAAACTCAATGTCTGACAGACCATACACACTAATACGGCTATTACTTGTACACAGGAGTAGTCACAGACGGCCAGTATGCATGAGTGCAAATAGTCAGTATCTTTTACAACACTGAATCGTCATAGGTATCATTGTAAATACTGGCCTCCCAATGAGAACGATCCACTTGGATAGAATGCCAGAGCATGAAGACTTCCATTTCTTCTACAACGTCTCATTTGCTTACACTTCCCACATTCATAGTTACGGGATCAAGTTGTAGGGTTTTCTTCACCCATAGGGAAATTGTGTTATATTGTTATACATCTTGTTCATAATGCTGTACATACACATTCATTCACATAAATACATAATATTACCAATAAAATACTGTACATAACAAAGTCATTGCTAGTAGCCACCGTGCAGGGCCTGAGTACCCTTTCCTTACAGATCAAAGGGCAGGACTCATTTGACAGGAGTGGAATGAGGATCAGGAGTTAAAAGTATCTTTCCCAAGTGTGAGCAGTTGGGAAGTGTGTTAGGGTCACAAGTAAGTACAGTACTAGACTTACGGGCCGAAATTAGGGAGGTATTTAAAGTTTAAACTGCTGTGAGGTTAGTGTCCCCATGATGAGGTGGTGGCACATTCCGACTCTCAAGCTGAAAGATCCTGGGTTCGATCCCCAGTAGAGACATGAAGGCTTTTTTTTGTTAGTTTTTTGTTGTTGTTGTTGTTGTTGTTGTTGTTGTTTTTTTGGGGGGGGGGGGGNAAAATTGATCCTTCACAGTAATTTGATAAAACCCCTAGTGACGTTCTCCCAAGAAAATGTGTCACAGCTAAAAAATTATCAAAATGGGCTCATATTCTGCCCGCCCCCCCTTAATAAATGATAATGTATAGGATATAAATTGCCTTCCCACTTGGCTGTACAACGACACAACAACGTAAACTATCCGATGCAGAGTCGCATCCACAATCCTCAGACTTTTCAATCATCCGACTGTGAGTACCACTAAGAAGCCCCACAGCCACGCTACTTAGCTCGTTGATTAAATATCTATTCATATAAAATTTGTCACCATATATTTATCGATCGGATACTATACTGTTGATGGCTCAATCTTCCGCCGCATTTTTATGATCACCACATCTAGTGGTTTAATCACGTATCCTTTTCTGTAAAAACAAACCTGGACAGAACTTTATGGTTGTTCTAATTTAATCAAATTTTTCAACTGGTTGAGCCAAATCAAGACAAACACGTTGAAACATAAGTTTGTGGTGGAATGTGAGCTTAAAAAATCAACTTCAAAAGAAACATGAAAGAGTTCATTGTACTCATCAAAGAGTATTTTGAGTTTGGAACATTTACTCGACAATTGATATGGTCTAGAGGGTCAAACACTGCCTCAAACTGGAAACTTAATATCCTGGGTCCTGCGAAAATTGAAGCGACAGTTTGCATATTTGAGTGGGTGTGGGTTTGTGGATCGGGCACTATAATGATGACGCTGAACTCTGGGATCTGAAGACCATGGGTTCAATTCCCGCCATGATCATTTACGTGCTTCAGGAATACACTTCATTCACAATTTTCTTAGTCTACCCGTCTGTATCTGGTTATACGTGTATCTAACAGCATTGTCTGCTCCCATGGAAGCCGAGAACGTTCTTGAGTAACGTGATTTCCCAGAATAATTGAAATGTGAAGTTGCGTGAGCATGAAACTGCCTGGGTAGGAGACTGTATAAGCAGTTTCATACCAGCTATTAATTACAGGGTTTTAGTTTTAATCTGAACATTACTAACAGTGGAACATATAACCGATATCACAAGAGAGACTTGGCTTTTAACTCTAGTAATCACGCGCCAGTGGGAAATATGATGAGCGAAGTGGAGTGTTCAGACAAAGCAGTCTTTAAATTTTTACAAGGAGTATAAGATGATTAAAAGGCTACTGTAGTAAATCAACCAGTTTTTTGGCTTGGCCAAAACAGGCTGATTAAAAATACAGGTTACTTGTTACAAGAATAGAGGTACGATTGTGAGAGGAGAGGAGAATGGCCAAGTATCTGTATATTACTGAACTGACTGATTACTTTTGGTGTTAGTGATAAAGCGCATGTTATCACAAGAAAAGAACGGACACAATCTGATATTACTTAACAAAAATTCCAGTAATCAAGCGCTGATGGGGGAAACATCCCTCCTTAACAGGCTTGTATGTTAGAAAGAGGTGTGGTTGTCATTTTTACAAAATAATACTTTAAAGTGATTAATATTGGTGACAAACTTGGCTACACAGCTTCTGGCTTGGGCAAAGCTTCTGTTCAAACTTTTTAAAAAGGCTTTTCACTCGTTGGCATCTGTATATTGGGCGGTAATCTGCTAAGGAAACTAAACGTAGGCCTATTTTATTTATCAAGTTACTACTGTTCTTTATTCGGACATTATCAGTAACTTTTTCTATCAGTAAGAAGTATGCTTGACAGTTCTGGCAGTCCTCTAACGTCATTCCCGATTAATCTTGCCTTCCAGCCTCATAATACATGAGTACATACATAATAATAATACATACATTATGTAGGGCTCGCTAAAATTAGTTCCTCTCGAGGAAAAAAAACGAAACATTTCTGTAGTAACTGGTGACAGATGTGACCACGCTGCATCCCGCTTGACCGAAACAGTCTGGTTAAGCCACACGGTAGGATATTAATTATGTTATGACCGGGGCGGGGGAGGAATAGAGGAAGGATTTATACTTTAAAAGGACTGGTGATTAATTTACTGTCGCCAAACGTATTTCATATCATACATAAGCTTAAAAAAAAAGGAAATTTACTTCTTCAGAATTGGCAGTCTGATATCTATTGTATTAGAGAGCTTTTATTTGTAACTTCGGATCTCTTACGAACCATTATTGCAGAGGATAGCATGTTCATGTGAAATCTTGTTGCGGGTTTTTTAACAAGTTGTGAAATTCACATCTGATTCTAGTTCGTAGCATGCAATATGATCGCAACACCAGGAAATTGCATGTAAATACACCTAACTGTCATGACTGTCCTTAAGAGATCTGAACATGGACATACAAAACAAAAGCTCTCTATTCTGATTCCATTCCCCCATCAGGCTGACACCTATTGTCATGACGAAATCATGTCCAACTCCTTTTCCATCAAGCCCACCGAGTTTACGAAGGCTCCAAGTCATCATGAATTCATTTCTGATTACTTCTCGTCCTATACGTAATGTTCAACACGTCTGTCTTAAAAAACTGTCACCGAGGAACCATATCAGCTATTACAGTAAAAACAATCCAGCAGGGTTGAGAAATGTGAGGACATCTTTTTCTGATGAATTGAAGAGAGGTTTTCAAAAACTTTGTTAATTTATTTTTGTTGAAAAATAAGTTAGCAGTATAGTCATAGATGCATTTCTTTATTTACTGTCTCAAAACAAAAGTGGGCTCGAAATTAAGAGCTAAGTCATTTTCAAGTAGATAAAAATACATGTATGAAAGACAATTATTCTCAAATTATTCCCTTCATTTCAAGTGCGGAACAAAATACAACTTACTGAGTTTTTGAAAACATTTCTAGAACTTCATGTGTTGAGATGAAACAGTCCTTCCCTCAATTAAAGATCCTTGTAAAGTTGCAAAAAATTGGAAACCAAAATTTACTCAAGTTTCTTGTGAAGTTGCAAAAAAAAAAAAAAGACAAAAAAAGACGGAGCATACTACTGATGAATGTTGACTACACATGAATAAATATGCAGTGATATGTACTATCAACATTAATTGTGGAATTTGGGGCAGGGAAAGGGTAACACTGATGCTATGCTCGCCAGAGGCTGTGTGATATCAATCACTTAGTAACTCTTGCGCCATACAAATGATTGTAATGCTGAATTTGCATAGCTGGCCTAGATATGAATAATAATAATAATAATAATAATAACAATAATGCGGTTTATATGTCTCATATTCCGGCTAATGCCCGCTCACGCGACTTCACTCTATTATTACCCCAGCAGGCCTGATCACTCTAGGGCTTTCTTGGCTCCCCGGGGAGCAGATAGTGCCACTGCCATTTACAGGCTCTGATAACTAGCATTCTGACAATATCTTCCACTGCCTATCGCCTGATACCCATTTTATAGGTGGGTGGACTGAGGAAAATGTGACTGAAATGCTTTCCCAAGGCACTTACAACACGATCATGGTCGGGAATCAAACCCGTGACCTTTAGATCTTTAGTCCAACGCCATAACTGTTCAGCCACGCTGCTTCTTCGTATGGCGATTTCATCATGCTCATTCTACTTTTCCTTAAGTAACTTTATGTGGGTTTCGAGAAATCTGAGTTAAAAACTTGTTACAAAACGATGCGGTAGAAATAGTTTAGATTTAAAAATTGGGACTAAGTAATAAAACAAACTCTTTTTTCTTAATTGTAACAGATGGAATAAGACCACCGACGTATACAAACAACTCAAATCCTCAAAACAACAAAAACAACAAAACGTGACTTAGGCGAATATGGAATGAGCGTGTCAATATATTACTTACGTTTTCAGGAAGGAATCAAACTGTTCCCTGCTGATATGGCCCACAAGAGACCTCAGTATCAAAAATAGGGCCTCCCTGAAATTACAGAGCATAAATCACTGGGTAGGTTGCGACAAATATTTACAGTTAGGATCAAACTTAACTAGACGATCTAAACTACTTCCCGGATCTACGAATCAAAAACTGGGGTTCCCAAATTTAGAGAGAGTGAATGAGTGTGTGTGTAACAGAAAAAGAGAGAGAGAGAGAGAGAGAGAGAGAGAGAGAGGGAGAGCAAAGAATGAGAAGCAAGCATGCACCTAAACGCACCGGAATAGGACGCCCTTCAAAAGTCATGACAGTTGACAGCGGCGGTGGATCAATTTCATTCATCCTTAAATAGTTAAAATCGACCAGAAAAAAAAAAAAGGAACGTGTATTTCATTGACTAAAACGAAGGCAGGAGTGTACATTCCAAAATTCTTATTTTTTTCTACAACCTACACCAATGGAGGAGTAGAGTAAGAGAGCCTTCAAAGTCCACCTTTACAATATTATATAGATTTGCTTAACATGTCCTTGAGCTTTCTCAGCCACTTGAGACTGAGAAGAGTGTAACTGATGTAGGCCCCCCGAAATGGAAGATAACGTACAGCTACAGAGGACGTTAGATGCATAGAAGAATAAGAGGATATCCAAGATATGCGATTCCCTGTGGGAGTGCCAAGGATCTCTGATCGCCATGCCATACATAAGTGAAAAGCTTGTGCCGTCTGCTGGCAAAGACATCCCCCGAGCGAAGTCAAAGAGCAGCTGAAAGATCACTGCTTGAAAAGAGATACATCTTGAGCAGCGCAGACAAAATCAGCAATGTCACTCACATTGTGAGCATCTCCGAAGGCGACGAATGGACTGAGACGGTTGCTGACAGAGAACTGTTTTGCAACACTGGAGAAGCGAGCATCAAATCTTTTCATTGGATCTTTGATTGGGGGAGCGCTGAGATCTATGGTTCTGTCCCCAGTGCAAGAAAACCAGTTTCTTACCAGAGTAACCCATGAAGTATAAGCTAAACTAGGGTGACCACCATTTTGTCAGCAATTTCTTATGATAGGAGCTCCCAAATCCATTCCACCCTTTACCACAAATCGTCTCCCACAGCCATCATCATTGAAAACAATTCACCTCCGATCTCCTCATGTTCAACCAGGAAAGCATTAAAATGGCACTGGGCCGGAGGCAACAAATGCCGATGGGCTCCTCTATGACAGAATCCATGCCACAGAGCCCACTCGTCCTTGAGAGGCATGGAACTCCTTAGGCTCTTTGAGAGGCGCAGTTATTGCCCTATCTGCCCCATGGTTAATCCACCCTATACTCAACCATCTGATAAATATAATAGTCCGTCAGTGTTCCAGTTTCTATCCATCCTCCCTCCAATCGTCTGACCTATCACATCCAATCTTCCAGCATCTGCCACCTGACTGCCTTCCCTCTTCCTCTATCCTGCATCCTCCGCCCTCCTCCTCCTCTCCTCTCCTCCCCCCTCCCCACCCCAATAGAAAACACGAAAAATAAGAAATCTACAGAAGCACTACTGGCTATTTCCTGGATGTCTTGAAATGCCATTACCGGCTGAAGATTTATACTCGCAAAACCGCAGTGATTAGCATGTAGCAACATGAAGTTAATAAGCGCGGCTACTACCGGAGAAAAACGTGTTGCATATAAAGACATAGGGAGTCTCTGTATGTGACGTCATCAGTGCTTCTGCAGATTTTTTTTTTCTGTAATCCCCAAGCATGGTTACCATTCTACGCCAGGGCAAAATAATCCTCAAGGGGCATACATATTAATGAAGTCATATATAGGGATTGGTGCTTCTGTAGGTTTTTTAAAATTCCCTTGCCTCCCACGCCACCAACCTACCTTGTAACGATGGAGTCCCCATAGGGATCTCTTTCTCGAAACATCTGCCGCACACCTTCATATCCTGTGATCAGCTTCTCTTTGACCTGCTCAAACAACTGGAAACAGACAAAACACAAGTTGGATGAAATTCGCTACATCGAGAGAAATTCAACAATAAATGAATATTACAGAAACTACATGACAAGTCCATGCAGAACGATTATATAAGGTTTTAAATCATTTTTTTTCTCGCGCACGCCAGTGTGCGTTTGCGTGCGTGCGTGCGTGTGTGTGCGTGTGCGTATGTGCGTGTGTGTGTGTGTGTGTGTGTGTGTGTGTGTGTATGTGTGTGTGTGAGAGAGAGAGAGAGAGAGAGAGAGAGAGATAAAGAGAGAGAAAGAATGAATTCATCCTTGATTTCTTTTCTTAAACCAGGGTTCCTTCTGTGGGGAGTCGGCGATGTTAATGTACCATATTCCTGTGAAGATGTGTGACAAACGAAGTAAATAAGAAAAGAAGAACGCTGACAGAGAGGAAGGAAGGAAGGAAGGAACGAAGGAACGAACGAACGAACGAACGAACGGAAGGAAGCAAGGAAAGAAGATTTACCTGATTGTCNATTATATAAGATTTTAAATCATTTTTTTCTCGGGCACGCCAGTGTGCGTGCGTGCATGCGTGCGTGCGTGCGTGTGTGTGTGTGTGAGTGAAAGAGAGAGAGAGAGAGAGAGAGAGAGAGAGAGAGTGAGTGAGATAGAGAGAGAGAGAGAAAGAAAGAATGAATTGATACTTGATTTATTTTTTTTAAAACCAGAATTCCTTCTGTGGGGGGTCGGCGATGTTAATGTACCATATTCCTGTGAAGATTTGTGACAAACGAAGTAAATAAGAAAAGAAGAACGCTGACAGAGAGGAAGGAAGGAAGGAAGGAACGAAGGAACGAACGAACGAACGAACGAACGGAAGGAAGCAAGGAAAGAAGATTTACCTGATTGTCTGTTCTCCACGCTGTGGACTTGGGTACTCGTGTCCTCCCTTTGTCGGGTCGCTGTAGGTGTTCTGGAAAATAAAACAGTTTTTTGGGGGAAAAAAGCTCTTTAATTTGTCACGAAGCCATGTGCTCATATTCTTCTACTGTACTTGATTGTCTGTACAGAAATTACTGATCGGGTGCCTCTGTGATATGTTTTAAACAGACAGACGTGTTCAAAATAAAATCTTTTTGAAATTAGTTATCAAATTAACTATAAAGCAAAGCACATTTGAAGGTGTAAATTTTGACAACAGCACCTACGTCCAAACTGACTGAGCACGATGTTGTGCTGCTTCGTGCAAATAGAGACTTTCAGGGTTCCTATGTCTCATAGCATTGTTTATAGCATTATAACACCAACATTCCATCTTGAATACTTTCAGTTTTGAAGCAAAAACAATTTTTTTTAGACCTTGTATCACCCTGAGCACATTGAATGAAGTTTCAGGGTTTACTCGATTTTTTTTTTTAACCAGCAGCTCATTGTGTTAAGATACACATATGGAAGCCACCCTTTTGGTGACCCCCTCGCCATCTTTGAGGACAGACACTCACTCACTCTCTCTCTCTCTCTCTCTCTCTCTCTGTGTGTGTATGTGTGTGTGTGTATGTATGTATGTATGACTGTATGTATGTATGACTGTATGTATGTATGTATGTATGTATGTATGTATGTATGTATGTATGTATGTATGTAGGTAGGTAGGTAGGTAGGTAGGTAGGCATAGTCTACGTCATTCATGGTAAGCTTTCACTCCCGTTTGTTCTGTTCCACGGTATGATCCTTATCCCAATATAGCTACTGAATGGAGGCATAGGCTTTATTCTCTGAAGACTCATATCCTTTGGATTGAAGACTGATAATGCTCATCTACTATACTATTCAAATAAATCTCCCTGAAGACCCTTTAGAACTGACGAACCTTGTATTTCAAGAGACTTATCAAGCCAGAAGAGTGCGCTTTATCCATACTGGCTGGCAGGCCATTGATTAAGACCTCTCTCAACTCTTTGGTACGAGATCCACCTCGCCCTATGTTAACAAGTTCAAGTTGAGTTTATTAGGCATTATGCCAATTCACAAATTTGCCAACAATTACAATAAACAATAATACTCTCCTTTTTACATAGTCTCATGCTCTCATTCATTCACTTGCTATTGCTCATTTGCGGGTGACTTACTCGCCGTTCTTGCGTTCTCGTCTTTCTTTCTCTCTCTCAGTCGCTTGGTCTCTCTTTCGTTTACACAACCACCTCCTTACAAAAAAGGGTTATCACACCCACTTATTTTTTTTAACACACACACACACACACACACACACGCGCGTGAGCTTGGGTTCCAGCCCCCGTATGCCCCGTTAACTGCTAGCCTCTGTTTGACGTCATGCGATACAATGATACACTGTCCAACATCTTTAATAATACAACAGACAATGGTTAAACGAAAACGGTTAAATCGAAAAGTGCTGAAACGAAAGGAAACAAGAGACAGCGTTTATGTTCCTCTTGTTCTACACCGATACTCTGATTACTGAACACAAGTCTTTGGTTATGCGGATTTTACTTTAATTTTAACCGTTGTCTACTGATTTTGATACGATAGACTCTTTTATGTCCAGGATTAAACAACGGAACGTTTATAGACAGAACTGTTTATGACCCGAAAATCAGTCAAGATTAGAATCTGTGTAGAAGGAGGCTACGAAAACATGAAGGTTAGATTAATATAGTCTAGTCCCGATCAGACAATGAGATCTATGCATAACTTTCTGATGGTCATGTGACGACTATAATACATCATCATAACTATCCACCATCACAAAAAACCACAGCAGCAACAATAACAACCAACACAAAACCAACCATGACAAGATCAACAACATGATCATGATTAACCATCATCTAGTTACATCATCTCTAGATGGTCACTCTATCTAGTGTCTGATGCCGGTCCATATAACAAAAGTGACTTATGTTCTCTATGCGTGAGTAGAACTTTGGGCTGATCCTAACCATATTATCGCGTAGCAATCATAATGCTCTAAATAGTTATTGATGTCTTCATGGAGGAAATCTACCAAGTTCACGCACTTTGTTCCAAAAGCATCTGTGTTCTTTATAGCTCCATGATCTATCTAGATATTAAATCTCAAAGCTAAATAGAACGATGTGACTTTCCCACTGCACAAACTGACGAATAAGTGGTGCACTTCCATATAGCACTTGTGATGAACGCAACACCTTAGTTTTCAAGGGCGGCATAACGGGAAGAGATTATCTATGATATTAATAAAACGCTTCAGCCAAATTTGTGCCACAGATTTCTTGAGAACTGCGTAACGTAAAAACATGCGGTTTTCACCTAAATTCGTAGAAAAATACACAAATATACACATCAGTCCTCTTTATTTTTTTTACCCTTTTTAAAAAAAAAGAATGTATATAGCGACGAAATACAATATCCGATAGATCTTTTCAATCCGCCCGATTCGCCAATCGTCCAACTTTTTCACGGAGTCTAATGCATTCGTCTATGATGCCTTTCGATGCGCTAGGTATTCTTTCGCCGCTGGTGCGTTGCCTGCCTGCCCATTTGTAAAATGGGGTGTTTGTCTTGTTAGAAATAATTGTTTTCTTGAATTTTTACGTCCAAAACCTGCTCCCTTTGATTTTAAAACACCCAAAAGATACAATTACAAACAACATGCTCTGTAGCTTCTTCGCGGCGTTCCCGATGTCACAAATTTGAGATTAGGAAATTTTTATATATAGGCCTAGATATACAGTAGGGGACTTTCTCTACTCCTCCGTTGATGTGGGTCGTAGAGGAATCAGAATTTTTTGGCAGAATTAAAGACGTTCCGGCCTGTGTTCTAGTCGAATAAATTTGGCAAAATATCACCTCACTTATTTTTCGTTGACTTCGGGACGGATTGATACCTGGCGCGGCCCAACTTTTTCAAGGCGTCTGAGGCGTTCGTTTATGGCGTGTTTGGATGCGTCAGACATGTGTCGTCTCTAACCTTAAGCGCGTTGTCTCTCTTACTTTAATAATAATAATAATAATAAATTGTATTTGTATAGCGCCCAATCCCCGAGGTGGACTCTAGGTGCTTTTACACCACACCACACCACACACACACACACACACACACACACACACACACACACACACAAACACACACACAAACATATGCATACACACACGCACGCACGCATACCTACGCACACATATTCATGTACAATAATACAGACCTTTTCAAAATTTAGTTGTGACAGAGTCAGCTATGTTTAATTAAGAACCAAAATGTTTACTGAATGGATGTGTTTTAAGTAACCCCTTGAATGCAGCCAATGAGTGGGAATTTTTAATTTTACAGAGAAGGTCCTATTACAGAGAAGGTCCTATTACAGAGAAGGTCCTATTACAGAGAAGGTCTTATTACAGAGAAGGTCCTATTACAGAGAAGTCCTATTACAGAGAAGGTCCTAAGTCCTATTACAGAGAAGGTCCTATCCCCGAATTTCTTCAAGTTTGTCCTAGGCTTTAAAAGAATAAGAGAATTTTCAGAACGTAAGGATCTAACTGGCTTGCGTTTTTCCAATAACTCTAATAGGTAGGAAGGGGAGATACCATTTAGAGCCTTATAACAAAGCAGAAGAATTCAGTATTTTATTCTTGCTCTCACTGGCAACCAATGTAGGGTTTTTAGAAGAGGTTCACTACGTTCGAACCTTCGTTTTTTTTTTAAAGATTACACGGGCCGCATTATTTTGTACCCTTTGCAATTTATCTAATTTTTCTTCAGTTACACTTTGCAAATAGGATCTACAGATCTCTGTCTGTGCCTTGAGAATTCGCCTTTCAGTTATGCTGATCCCATTCGTAGAATGACGAATTAGTCTGGTTTACAAAAACCGTGGAGTATTTGGTGACTCCTTTGGATCGGACTTCTGGACCAAAAGTTTAATGGTGGTGTTTTTGGAATGCTCCAGGTCGCTGCGGCCCGGATCCAGCTTGATACCTGATAGATCTGACGTGCGGCCTACTCTTCGTTATTCAATCCCCTGTTCTACATCCACGTAACATGATTACTCTATCTGAATTCCAGGTCTGACACAAATTGGACGCCTACATTATGCATAACTAAGAGCCGTCACAAGAATCGTCAATGAAGCTCTAACGGTGACTTAATAGTGACAAATAGGGCTATTATCGGCAACGTCGTCAACGGCTCATCATCAAACACGTGGCAATAACGTTCGTGGGCATTGCGCGTTTGCAGTACGCCTCGCTGGTGTACTAAGACTGCGAAAAGCTGGCTTTCCGTTCGTCCGGCAGTCAGTAAGATATGAAGCTACAGCATCATGGGGAAGACGGGGTTGGGGGNGGGGGGGGGGGGGTCCTAATTCTTTTAAGTTTGCCGTTCTTTCTTGTCCACTTATGTCTATTCCTGACAAGTTGTCCACTTGTCTCTCTTGTCCACTTATGTTCATTCCTATTAAGTTGTGAATGAGGATGGCACGATAATTATGTAGTAATGAAATGTGTGACAGATAACAGCATGAAATGAGGTGCGAATGAGCAAGTTTTGGCAGTATTATTCAGATGTATATCTATCTTCAATATTGGCATATGCCTAGTATAAACCAAACTGTTAAACCTGATTTTGTCCCCTCCGCCTCCAACCACCTTATAACTCGCTTTCTAACAAAACGTCAATTTTATGTACTGCTACTACTACTACTAGCTGAAGTATCCCGGCGCTGCCAGGAAGGGGGAGGAGGAGGGAGGGATGTGAAGCGTCAGTGAACTATCACGTTTCTCCCACCCCTCCCCCTTCCCCCTTTCCACCCACCCCATTACCCGTAGCATTACAGCAGCTGTGATTCCCATCTATGAATATTCCCGCGTACACAAAATTGGATAACGTCATCCGCTAGAGAAATATTATTTTGTTTCGTATCCGGGTCCTAACACAAAAAGCGATGACGTCACGCTTAAAAAGCGTGGCGGTGCGGTATCTACATGGGTCTGGTTACGACACAAACGAAATTTGATAAAATACTTAGCGATCGACTGGAGTAACGAAATGCACCCTTGTAACGTGTTGAGAGTAAAACAAAGGCACACAGAAAGTTTCAAGTCGATTCGAACAGCGGTAACGACGCTATGCGACATACAAAATCGAGGCTACTTTTTTTTTTTAATGGAGTGACTGAGTAAATAGCTTTTCACAACATATTCTTATGAAACCTAAATATACGCTCGTGGGAGTAATTGAGTAAATCCGAAATGATCTACGTCACTACTGACATACCCCCTGCCTTCACTGTTAACTAAACCCATTTCCCTGTACATGAATAACTAAGCTAATAGTCGCTGCTTACGGGATTACCTATGGCACCATTCGCGAAGATTTGTTGAACGCCCTATCATAATTGGTATTACAGCTTGAACGCCGCCCCTTCGGGCTATCAGAGATTAGCAGGTACACAACAGGGGACCTTTGGGACAAGCTGTTAAGTAATTCACAATTCACTGTGGTCAGTGCAGAATTCTGCCATCTTATGACCAAAAAGGCACATACGCACTATGAGTTATAGTGCATAGTATGTACCATTTTGTCATAAGAAGGCAGAATTTTCTGGTTAGCTTGCGCCACAGTTAAGAAAATACACAAACAGCGGCTGGGGTATTTTGGTAGCTTTATTACATATCGCACTGATAACTGCATGATCAAATTATTAACATTGTTTAGATAGTGCGGTCGATCCGTTTAAATGCAACTCCTATGGTGAATGAAAAAAAAACAGGTTGCCATGATGGAGAATTAAAATTATCCATTGATTTTTATGATATAGTATGTAGTCTATTATCTTTAACCTGCGCTGATTAACTGGAAGATGTGATTAAGCGGACTAACCGGTTAAAATGAACAATGTGAAGCCCCGCGTGGACTGGGAATTGCTAGAGTCGGCTCCGACGGATTCGGATCAATATTGTGGAAATCTGACAGGGTTAAAACGAATAGTGTAGGCTAAGAATGAGATCGCATGAACAATGTGAAACCCTGAGTGGATTCAAATGAATATTGAGGGCTCCGAATGGGTCCGAATAGGTTCGAATGAATAGTGTGATTCTTTGAGAGGGTTAAGTGAATAGTGCAGGCTGCGAATCGGTTTGTATAGATTCTGCAGGCTCTGACAGGATTCAAATTAATAATACAAAGCTCCAGATGGGTTCAAACAGATACTGCAGATTCCAAGAGGTTAGAAGAATAGTTTGAATGGCGCAAGCTCAGAATGGGTTTACATTTACATTGCAGGCTCCGGGAGGATTCAAATGAATAATGTGAAGCTCAGAACGGATTCCAATAAAGATTGCAGGATGGATTCGAATGAGTAGTGTGATGCTCTAAGAGTTCGCCCAGTGAGTGGTTTATCTATTGTGACGATGATCGCGGACTTTTATGTATGTCATGTTTCTGGACGTCTGGATGCGTGCGAAGAGTGTTATTGTCTTTTGCTATGTCGTGATCCCGTATAAGTACTGTTATTACTATTACTGTNGATGGGTTCAAACAGATATTGCAGATTCCAAGAGGTTAGAAGAATAATTTGAATGGCGCAAGCTCAGAATGGGTTTACATTTATATTGCAGGCTCCGGGAGGATTCAAATGAACAATGTGAAGCTCAGAACTGATTCCAATGAAGATTGCAGGATGGGTTCGAATGAGTAGTGTGATGCTCTAAGAGTTCGCCGAGTGAGTGGTTTATCTATTGTGACGATGATCGCGGTTTTTTATGTATGTCATGTTTCTGGACGTCTGGATGCGTGCGAAGAGTGTTATTGTCTTTTGCTATGTCGTGATCCCGTATAAGTACTGTTATTACTATTACTGTGTACGTGTGTACTGCAGCCAAGACAATTTTCCATGTTATGGATAATAAAGTTATTCTTATTCTTATTCTTATTCTTAATAGCGTAGGCTCCGAGTGGGTTCGAGTATAGAGCACGTTCCGAACATCTTCCAAGTAAATTCGGCACGTTCCGAGTAGCAAGAGTCTATTCTGCTCATCACAACCCACTCAAACTTCACACTATCCTTTCACAGTATAGGCTTCTGATACGGCTGGACGCATAATGGGTCTTCCTTTGAATGCGAGTGTACTAAGAAGGCACAGACATTCGGCTGGATATTTTGTGCCACGGAGAAAATATCTGAGAATGTACGCAATAACGATAGGATCTCTTACCATCGTAAGTATTATAATAAACCAGCTGACCGTCACTAAGGGTGCATCGGCACTAATGTAATTCTTGCGATAGGAAGAGATCCCAATGTTTATGAACCAGCCCTCAAATGACCGAGGTAAAAAAATGAAAATACTGTACTTCACAGTTCACAATGCGACAGTAGCATCCAAAATCTTCCCACTATCTTCTACTAGACCTAGATCTGGAGAGTCTGTGTGTTTTGTTTTTTTTTTATTAAAAGACCTATGTGCACATCAAAATAGAAATATATATGATCTATTAAACTTAACCTCCAGAGATAGCTGTAAAGCACTCTCTGTTTGTTATTATAGCCTTTAGCGTTCTGCCTCCTGAATTCTAAGCTCCTGTCAATGGCGCCATTCAAGACATGATCGAGAAAAAAACGGAGGAAAGGCATACAAATTTACATCTCCACCACCCGTCAGCCTCCACCCCTTAAAAAATAGTGAGATGGTCATGAGGCTCAACATACATAAAGACAGTTTAAGACACTGTAGGAGACAGTTGAACATTCCGAAAGTTGTTGACAGGTAGGCGAAACGTTTCTGGCTTTTCATAAATGCAATAATGACAAAATTATTTATGGGTAGATATCCACGAGTGTAATTTGGCCTGAGGTACCTAAATAATTATGTACAACGTTGACTGATATCATTTAAATCTCCGACATTTTCATGACTGACCCCTCCGAAAAAGCTACCCAAAAAAAAGCGCTTTCCATTTGAATTAGCTTAGCCAACCAAGGCTTCTACATAGTTAAAATAGGTCAGCACTGCCCACTTTTTACATACTTCATTCATAGCTCTGTTTTCCCATCAAACGCTGGTTTGATAAGCATTACTCAGTGGAGCAGCGTGGCCGAATGATTAAGGCGTTGGACTCAAGATCTAAAGGTCTTGGGTTCGATTCCCGACCACGGTCACGTTGTAAATGCCTTGGGCAAGCATTTCATTCACATTATCCTCAGTCCAGCCGTCTGTAAAATAGGTATCTGGCTATAGGCAGTGCAAGATAATATTGTTAGAATGTTAGTGATCAGCGCCTGTAAATGGCATCTACACTGTAATAGTATGCTCTCTAGATAGGTGAGAAAGTTCTAGAGTGATCAGGCCTTCTGTCTGGGATAATCATAGTGTGAAGTCGCGTGAGCGGGCATTAGCCTGTATACGAGACATTATTATGTATTATTATTATTATTATTATTATTATTATTATCCACGCGTTCTAGCCTCATTATAAGGTAATGGCGAATACGGGATTGTTGTCCTAGGTGGCTGATCCGGAGAGGACAATTACCGTGATTATGCATTACCAACGGAGAATGCCTGTTGACTTTGCCACTGATTGCTCGTCATTATCTGGTACAAAGTGCCATAACACAGTGTCCTTCCTTTCGTTTTCCCAGTTAATAAACGTTCATTTCGCCCACTACTGCCCTGGTCGTTTTCCAGAACTTGTATTTTCCTACTTGCTCCAGTTCCGTCACTACAGTTCAGTGTCCTTCCTGACATGTCTAGTTCTGTAGGGCAAAATTAAGAAGTCGAAACTTAATAACAAACCTGCGGTGATAAGTATCAACATGCCCAAAATATAGGCGTTGCTGTAAAGTAAATTAGCCAATCATTTCAAACGACGTCGACGGATATAAGAATCAAAATATCTTTCACACGTTTAAAATTCAAGACAGATCCATTAGCAATGAATATGTTGGTGTTTTGTTTTTTTAATCCGTCTTTTTTTCTCCTACAAAGCGGTAAAACACAGCAGTGTCAATGATTTGATTTAATCATCTTTGTGTCCCTTTGGCATTCGCAATTATCTGCCAATACACCGGATATTTTGTAACGGAATAACTGCCCTCATTGTCCTTAGGGCGCCAAAATCACTAAGATCATTTCGTTCTCTTCTCAAGTTAAACTTCCTTCGCCCACACACTGCCTTTCTAATATTTTCTTAACTTGATTTGGTATAGACGTGTGCTTTATGCCATTTGGCCTAAACAGTATAGTATTCACAATGACATGTCGCGACTTGTTAATGAGTAAAAAGATTTTTTTTAATTAAATGGCTGAAAATTCCAGCCTCCAGCGGTCGAAGGACCTGTGACCGTATGCATGATCCTTACGTTAGTTAACGCAATGCGGTAACCACGGGAAACTCCCAAAACATTAGTAGTGCTCACTGTAGTTAACGCAATAGTTAATTAACGTATGGATTAGCATACGACCACAGACATTACCGCAAGGCCGAAATTAGACAGTTATTTCGAAACTATTCCCCCAGAAAACTGCAGTCACAAATTACCGTAAATTCCCACGTTTATAACGCCTTGCTGCATTTTTTGCAAATTTTCATAACTTTAAAAATTTCCCGCAATTTTCATGCAAATTTTGGCCGATTTGGGCCGAACAATGCATTTTCCTTTGCTTCGGTCGCAGTACTGCGTCAGCCGGGACACAGAAAATGTGCTCCATTTTCTACAAATTTGCAACGGTGACGTAGTAAACAATGCGTCGTGGTGATAAACATAACAAACTTAGAAAGCTATTTTTGCAAATTTTGGCGCAAACTATCTACCACTGTTTGCATGCAAATTTAGCTCATTCTTGATGCAAAACTTAGAGATTTGAAATGTAATTTTCCCTCGGACAGAGCTAATAGTACTGAACTTCTTTTTTATTTTCCTCAGTTTGTTTGGATTGAAACTTACTTCCAAGATTCCCTAAGACAATGTAATAAGGCAAACATCGTTCACGGTGACAGCTTCAGGATACCTGTGGACGTATGCATAATCCATACTTTAATTAACGTATTGTGTTAACCACAGTGAACACTACTAATGTTTTAGGAGTTTCCCGTGGTTACCGCATTGAGTTAACTAACGTATGGATTATACATACGGCCACTGCGTGCTAAATGTTGTGTGAGGTCAAGACACTTCTACCCCTACATGGAGGTTAGTCTGGCTTTATTAGTTTCCAGATCGAACAGAAAGAAAGAGAAAATTGAGGTAATGAACTGAATCAGAGTGTGAAGTTTCGCCGTGGCCGCGTGAGAATGAACTACCACAGCTCTTGCCTATCCAGTGGCTACTGACAGGTGAAGATTTCGCCGAAGTAAATATTTCAAATCCTGAACAAACTATCTCAGTGGAAAACAGCTTATTTAATTCAAAATGGTGAATCGCCTCTTTCTGTTGATATCTTAAAAAGACCGCGATTACCTTAGCTAGTCGCCAAAGCCGCCGCCATTATTTTAACAAACAATGTGGTTGGCATGGATACAAGCGGTGTTTGTTTTTGTGACGTCATACCTGGGTTTTCGTCCCTTCTGTAGAACTTGTTTACACTATGGGTAGACTTGTTGACTCCATTACTGATTCATTTTCATTAAATAGTAGTCTTAGCTTGTTACCGCCTTAAAGTTGCAAATTACTAGTTTCCCTAATGTCCCCTTTAAAACAACTACTTTTTTATAAATGAAATATTCTTCGCTTTACCTAGATATCTCTTCGGTTTTGCTTGACGTAAATAGGTCGCGCTGATTCACAGTATTAGCTGGCGTCTTCCGTAACATACACCTAACTATCCACAAAAACTGACATCATATCCTGGCGTTCCATTTTCACCCTTGTAACTTTTCGTATCGGTGGAAAAACAATATCTGGTAGCGTATTCTGGCTAATATTAAACCATACAGCTAATACTTGGCTGCGTAACCAATGGCTTCTGTGATACTGTGTAATATATATAGTATATCCATAAAGGTCATGCTTGGAAACGTTATCTTATTACAACAGGTTTAACAAGTTTATTGATAAAAGACCTAGAGTGTAATGGACGATAAATGGGCGGTCAAAGTAACATTAACAAATGGCGAGACAGACACACTGACAATGAAGGTACAAAATATATGCAAAAGTACTTTCCAGTTCCGCTACTCATGTGCCCCTACCCATGATGTCTCAGTATCATTCACTCCGTGCCTTCCTCCCACTCCTACAACACAAACAAACAAACACACCCACCC
>JAWQUT010000729.1:109074-122415 GCA_033807755.1 Ellobium chinense
AGAGAGAGAGAGAGAGAGAGAGAGAGAGAGAGAGAGAGAGAGAGAGAGAGAGAGAGGACTAAATATGCAAAAAGCACAGAACAGTTTTTTAAAACTGCAAACTAGGCTGCGTGAAACTCGAGCATATCATGAAAGAAAATATTGGCCAGTTTCTACGGCGTTTAAATTTCGTCCATTTATAACTGATACATTAAAACTAAGTAAATAATGATGATGATGATTTTATCGTTGCTGCTGCTGCTTTTATTGCTTTGGGGCCGGGGGAACGGGGAAGTAAATACCGGTCTTACCTGGAGGCCACTGGACCATTCTGGAGGGCTCCTGCCCCAGGCCTGGCGTTGAGGTTCCCGTTATGGTCAGGTCAAGGTCCAGGGATCTGTGGGCCATGGGGTGGACTACGGCCATGGGGCGTGGCCGACCCCATTTGGCCGATCCTGTTCTGGGAGTGTGTGACCTGGCGACACTACTGGCCATCTTCCTCACTCACTCACTCACCCGCACTCACTGGAAGACACAAGAGAGAACAGATAATGAATAATTACATTGTCATGTCTGCAACGGGTAAAAGCGTGTAGTGTGCATCGTTATCATCTTCATCATAGTACAGTAAAGCCATAGGGACGCCCTCATGTAACGCTGACGCTTTTCATAACCAAGCTACCACCTAACCGCATGAAATCTGACTTGCCACCGTTTTCGTCAATGCCGAGTTGCGTGGCTGTCTTGTATAACACGGCTTTGCATTGTTCAAACACTATTTTTTTAAAACCAAAAACTCGTGTTACCACCAGTTGTTTGTTTTAAATTAGTCGACATGACAGTTTATGGGTTACTCTACTCCTCACTTGGTGTTAGCCAAAGAAGAAGTAAAATTTCAGGATCAATATTATATAGTCCATTGATCACTTTACAGTTTAATGTAGACTATATGATGAGTAGTTGCTTAGTCGCTCACATGTATTTTGTATCCATTTGCCCATATGTTGCATGCATACTGCAACCTGGGTTCAGAATGAAATAAATAAAATGAAATGAAACTGACTAATGGCCGGACAACATCGACTAAGTATAGTCCATGTCTGCCATTCTGACCAATGGCCGGACATCGACTAAGTATAGTCTATGCCTGCCATTCTGACTAATAGCCGGACAACGTCGACTAAGAATAGTCCATGCCTGCCATTCTGACTAATGGCCGGACAACTTCGACTAAGCATGTTTTCTTTTGGATTCCTTTTAAAATAATGTCATGCCTTGTTGCATGTGTGATTGGCGAGGGGTGGGGGAGTGAGTTTTATTTCACGGGAGGGGACAGGTGAGTGGTGGGTAGGAAGAGGAAGTGGAAGAGCAGTGGATATGTGACGATATACCAAAAAATATCGCAGTCAAAAAAGTCACCTGCGTCTCCTCCGGGTGGGGGAAGAACTGACCATGGGGTACAACATTCATTCTTATATATCTAAGTCACGGCGCACAACTCCCGAAATGCCCACAGAAAAACGAAACAGAAAACGAGAAATGAAGATCTACTTGACATGAAATTAGCCCATACTACTACTCGCCTCTCTTTCGACCAGCGCCTCACAAGAGCGTCGGGTCACCCATGCAAGATTTATAAACAATCATGCCGACACCAGAGCACTTGACGTTCAGGTTTACGAGCCCTCCTGAGGGAATAAGCTATTTATTACTATTCTCATCCAGGGCATAAATCGCACACAGCCAAAGAAGTGTGAATATGAGGTGCAAATAAAGAAAAGAGATATGAACGGAACCTACACCACAAGAACACAACCGATGAGATTAGATACATTTTATTAAGAAAAGAGATATGAGCAGGAACTATCCAAGAAAAAAAAGAAACAAACATCCATGTGTAACCGGGTGGCAAGGTATACAGCATAGTAGTCTTTCTCTTATATTTACGGGGAAGGAAGGTGAGCTTAATCCGATAATTTTCAGATGTTACATATTGTTTTTAAGGAAGTGTGTCACCTGGGATTTTACCAAATTACTGTAAATGATCAATTTTGAGCAGAAGGGCCGAAAAAAACTACGCTTGAAAGTTCGTCCCTGCCAGGGATCGAACCGGTGTCTCTCAGCTTGCAAGTCTGAACGTGTTACCACTACATTACAGTCACGCTAACTTCACAGCAATTTAATTCTTAAATACATACTGCCTGAATCCGTCCCTAACTTTCACGTACGAACCTAGTGTTCATCCGCGACCCTAACACACTTCCCGACTGCGCACACATGCAAACACACAAACAAATAAAGAATACGACAAGAAAGAGAAGATATAGCCAACAGAGGAACACCACGAAATATTAAAGAAAGGGAAAATAGATGGGAGAAATGAAAGAACACATGAATCAAAGAAAAGGAAACAGGGAAGACGTGACTAAAAAAAAAAAGGTGGCGGACAAAAACCAAAGCTCATTAAACAGGAACATAAACCATAAATAATTATTTAGTGCCTTGAGATGAAAAAGGACAAAATACATAATTTTATAACGTACATGAGTAAGGAGATCCTCATACAAGGTGTTCCGATTGCACGATTGCCGAGAGAAGAGGGAAAGAAATCAAGAATGTGGTAAAGACAAAATTCTGAAGTTAACAGTTGACGAGCAACGAAGTCTCAGATTGGGTGGAAATCCCAGATCGGGTGGAAATCCCAGATCGTCGAATTCTTCAGGTATGAAGATGCCAATAGCACCTGGCATAAAGATATGCAATTTTAAATAGTCCCCATAAAATCAGAAAACTGGCCACGGGGAGGGGGGAAAAGGGTTGGATAGGTGCAAATGCATGTGTAGACTCACAATAGGTGAGGTTTAGTCACTTAAGTATAAAATTTGTGGTTGTTGCTTGCTAGGTGGGTAAGGTTACCCTGTTTACTGAGTGAAAAGGCCTAAATTATTAGGTTGTCGGCTTCACTGCCTAAGTTCTCAAAAGCTAACTGGTTCTGAGGCATTTCTGTCTGTCAAAATCTGGAGAAGAGCTAAACAAAATGTTTGGAAAGTATTTTGGCACGGCACCCCTGGATAAGTTAATGAGAGGTGTAAAACCTAATATAGCCGTGAAAAAAAAAAACCCAAAACATTGGCATCTTCATACCTTCAGAAATGATAATGGAGGAGGGAGAGGCGGAAGGCGAGGCACACAAGATTGCTCAGGCTCACAGGACAGACAAAATGACAAGCAGGCACAGAAATCAGGGACAGCACAGGTGGAAACGCTGATATGCCTTTAAGAAAGAAAGAAGCAGCGCATAATAAGGCAGATATTATTCTTAGACAGCAGTACCATGGCACACGAAAGTATATGGCATTTGGTGAATCTAGCTATGGAACATTGATCCACACTCATGTCTTTGGTTGACAAAGCAAACGCCGGTACCCGTACAGGAAACGATCGTTATCTCTCTTTAAGAGCATTGTAGCATGCGCTTTTATTAAGGCCAAAAATACGACACAGCAGTCCATGCCCGTCATTTATGTGCCAGACCCTACATTCTGAAATTTACAGTTATGTTTAGCTTTTAACACATACTGTAGCTAAGAAAGGCGAGGTGATATGTGACAATATAACTTCGTCGTGAAGTCTGAGCATGTTAAGTGTAAGAGCAGCTTCTGGAGGTACGATATAGCCGAAATCGTATTTTCCTGACAACACAAAGTAATTCTGACCTCGGTAGTTTACTTACATGGCCCGGGAATTAGTCCCCTGACATGGGGTTCTGGACCTGATTCGATTCTGGTACTATAGAGAATAAATTGGAGGGTAAGTTTAATACCATGTATCATTGGACTGTACCGAATACGGTCGCAAATCGGTTCACAACCTCGTTCCTACAATGTTTCCCTCACTACAGAGTTTCGGTCTAACCCGCCGCCGGAATTTAGATCACGTCCGGATTCGACTGGATCCGCTGCTGCTCACGTCAAAAGTTCAGTAGTTCAGATGTCTTGAAGTTCTATTTTTTTTTCTTTAAATTAAAATGCACTGTAGCTAGGATTGTTATTCATTATTTCGTTCAGCAAGACTGATAACTCTGTGGCGCCACACTTAAATCACTCTTAACTGGTTTCACACAAAGTGTTTACATGTTGATAGAACTAAGAATGCTCTTCTTCTATTGCGAGGTAAAACCCGAAATTGAAGAAATACAACCAGCTGGCATCCCATCCCCACCTATTAGTTTCGGACAGATGTCTAATATCTAGAGGAAGCGAACATCATAGAAGAAGTTGCAATTTAAAGGATTTTAGACTAGACGTTATCTCGGTCTGACGATTTCGTGCGTACGACATCATGCTGTGAGATTTCTTTTTAGCGTGTCCCGTTCTTACCGTGCCCAGTTGTTTTCGAATTCTGCCGTCTTATGATAAAATGGCACATATGCACTATAAATATTAGTGCATATATGCCTTTTGGCATAAGATGACAGAATTGGGGTATGGAGATTTAAAAGAGAAGCAACCCGTACTGTAAATATGCAGATGTCGCGTTGGTGATGCTACATGTCACCACCATCGACCGCAAACGCCAACGCTTGATAGCTCCTGGAGTGGAAGTCAACGTTGAAACACTAGCCAAGACAATTTCCACCCAAATATCGACTGTCAAACCACTCTATTCATGCAAAAACTCGTATGAGGATGAGATTTAATACTTTAACAGAAAGATTGTTTGCTCTTTCGGCCCCGTTATAAAAGAGTACTTTAATAATAATAAAGATACGAAGCAAATGCAGATTGAGACATTGTACGATACAACCGGATTCTTGTTATAACCGGGTCCGGTACAGATATGTGTTGTTGGTGGTTTTTTTTAATTGTAATTCCCAGCATTCATATGGATGTTCATTCTCAGATTTCTGTCTCACTTCCGCTCACCAGTGACCATAGGCCTCAAATTACAAAATTACATCCCCTGGAACATCCGAACTCGTCCACTACTTTAAGAGATGACCGCAGTTAGCCGCTCTCTACAAGGTTAGAATACCTCGATATCTGGTCACTACCAAAGGCATCAAAGAGATAGTGATGAAAGTGACCTGGACTCGATCTAATTATATGCCCTGTTTCCAAACGACTGAAGATCAGAAAGAATTTGAAACCGCATGGTGTAATTGGAATCGAACATCACAGCTAAAGATAGGCTCCCTCGTTTGATTTCTCAATTACTGCGGGTGTGATTATAATGTCACCGTATCATTCTTCCATAATCAGAAATAATCTGCGACTAAACAGAAGTTAATGCTAAGCGGATTTTCGATTCATGCGGAATCGACTGTCTAAAGTTGGTGAAAGGCAGTATAATAATATATAAGAGTCACACCGATATAGGCGTCGCATTAGCAGTCCGTTTGCATAAGAGAAGGTGATAAACGGATAACAAACAAAAGCAAAATCTTTCAGGCAAGCTGCACTAACGAGACGAATCAAAAGAAAACCTGAGATTTCAAAGGGTTTATGTTATAGTTCCCCCATCAAATTCACAACACAGCATAATTATTTTGTTTGTGATCTATTTACTTGTCAGTACTCATCTCCCAACAAAACATTTTTGCGAAACTGTGAAAGTCCTTGGGATAACAAATTTAGACGAGACCTTTGTTGGAGCAAAAGCTACTGTATACATCTATTCATATAAAAACCACTCGAGTTTCTCAAAAACACGTTTGACAAAGGTAAATCCTTTTGCCTGAAGTTCTTTTCTTCAGATGTGTCTTTTCTGTGAAATATTTCTCTTAGCTTAATCTGTGAACAGACTTAGGAAGTCTACATTAAGTTTCATAGTTTCATATAGCTACAGGAAACCAATATTCTAAAATCACACGTTTGTGCATCCCAGCTCGGAAACTTCCAATCCTCATATGCAGGTGTGAATAATTTAGTATGAAGTCCGTGGAAAGGAAAAATAAAAACGTGAGACGTCTGAGGGTTGGCTAAGAGATCGTCAGGCAAGCAGATAGCAGACAGGCTGGATAGGAGGGACCGGGGGGAAAGAACGGAATCCGGAAGGTATACAAGAAAGAAGGGGATGAAGGAAAGAAGAGAAGAGAAGACATACAGCAGGAATGAGGGAAATATCAGAATGCGAAAAATGAAGGCGCGAAAGAAGAAAAGAATGAGGAGAGGAAGGCACAGTAGAAGGAAAGAATGTGGAGAGGAGGACACGAAAGAAGGAAGACATAATAGTGAGACAAGACGAAAGGTTCAGAGAAAGGAAGAATACAGGGAAGGAAAGAATGATTACTAAGGGGAAGGGACGAAAGCAAGACATAAACCAAAGGAAGGAGTGATGGTAAGAAATAGGCAAGGAAGACAGAGGAGACACAAAGCAGCAAGCAAGCAAGCAAGCAAGCAAGCAAAGAAAAGAAAAGAAAAGAAAAAGGAGAGAAAGAAAGAAAGAATGAAAGAAAGAAAGAAAGAAAGAAAGAAAGAAAGAAAGAAAGAAAAAGAGAAAAAAAGAAAGAAGAGACGTAAGATGGCAGCAAAATTACAAAGAATGGATGTCGAAAGGCAAGGAATAAGGAAGGGAGGAAGAAAGGCTGAAAGAAGGGGAGGATGGAAAGATGGAAAAAAATGACTAAGCAGAAATGACGGAAAGAATGCAAGGAATAAGGCGGGAAGGAAAAGGTTCAGTGAATGCGAGAAGAAAGACGAGAAATTAGGCAAGAAGCATGGATGGAAGGATTGCAGAGAAGGCTAATGACGAAAGCGGAAGAGTAGTCAAAGAGAATGTCCGCAGGCTAAGACGAAAGAAGACGAGGAAACGCAGACAGATAAAAAATGCAAACAGGTCAGACAGAGCTACAGGCAGACAAGCAGACCCACAAACATCAAGACAGCAAGCGGTTATCACACAGGGCGAAGAAAATATCTATAACTGGTCATAAACTTTGCAGAATTTTCCACTAGTCTTAATTTAATATGAGCATGAGACAATCTAGATTAACAAACCTTGTAATGAATAGAGTGAGCGAAAATCAAAATCCACTGTGGCAAAACTCCTTCCAAGGAACTTCAAAACTACAAAAAGCCCGAAGGTATGAAGTATAGCCGAAACGTGAAAGGTGCTCTGGTTGCCCCGAGTGTAGAGTTGAACACCAAACAATGGAAATATTGATTTCACTGGGTCCCTGTACTGGGTGCTGTACTTGAGAATTCTGCCTAGCCTTACCCCTTAAGCAATACAATGTTGAACATTCAATAACAAAACAAGTTATCCACCACTGTGTACTCAAATAAGGAAGTATGTGTTTTGTGCTGAACTTTTAATTTTTACAGAGGTAGCCCATCGAATGACTCATCTACAGAATATCTTAACTGTGTGGTTGTTTTTTTTATTCTTTGGTCTGTGTTAATTTGAAACTTGCAAGTACGCAACTGAAAGATACGTTAAACTCTCTTGGTGGAAATAACGGCTTTTGTCACGGAACCATCGATCTTTCTTATCACGCTGAGACATATTATAAGACAGCGATAATGCTTTATGTTAGTAAGTTTGCAGTCCCACCGCAGTCCGTACCTAAGTGACACTGCCGTTCAGAAGCGTTTTGAAAGAAATACTTAATTTTGTGGGGTGACGGCAATAATTTAACACCTTTCACACACTGAATTGAATAAAGTGGGGATTAACGACAATATATTTATAATCAACACCCACACATAAGGTTTTCAATGCATGGTGTTCAGGCAGACATTTCCTTTAAGCAATGTAAATATGATTTTTATACCCACTATATATATATCTTGATAGATAAAACTGACAACTTTTGAGAAATGATACTAGCTTTGCATAAGCATGCACACCACAAGTCAAAACAGTATCCTGGTAGAACAGGAAGCTGAGATTTATTTCCTCCTTGTGGAAGTGTTCTGGCAGCTCACGGGTTTGAAAAAAATTACACTCGTGAAACATGATTTGGCCATTTTGTTTTGTTCCAATAGCTGGGTAAAACCATGTCTCATTGTATATGGAACTGAAATGCTTTCTCCCATATAAAGATATACTATTGATGTAAGAGACGCTATCTTTCCCACTCTCTTCTCCATCTTGCCCTGAATTAAAAAAACTGCCAAAATATTAACACTGTGAACATGTTTTAAATTTTTTAGAGGGAGGATCATGCTAATGATACTAACACATTTTAATAACTGAACTGTCAAAAGTGAGCAAAAAAGGGTAGACTGTAATTCCTCATTTATAAACAATCTTTTGCATAAGTATTCCAATTATAGAAGTAGTTTTGTGATTCTTCTATGAAAAATGACATCTTGATAGTCCTATTTCCTGGAATCATACATGACAAACAGATCAATAAATTCCCTTTAACTACTTGTACATGAAGATTATGTCCTGGAGATACTAAACAGGAAGAAAAAAGGTTCTAGCACCGATTCTTTATACACAATATCTGATCAATATTTACTTTGCACGAGAAAACTGCCTCTCCTTATATGAAAAATGATCACATCACTCTAGAAAAGGGATTCCCTTTATCCACAAAGACTTCCTAAATCTGTATCACAATGAGCCTGTAACAAAAATAATTCTGTAATCATTTGAGAAAGTAAAAATGGGGCAATATGCTACATTGTACTAGTGTTATGACATAGATGTAAACTTTCTGTGCCAAATTCTTGAAATGGCAGAGTTTGAAATTGCTGTCCTTTCCCTATAAGAGATAATATTTAATCCTTTGAAATCAGGCAAGTTCAATAGAATACCATTAGACTGCCTACATGTTACAAGTAAATATGGTTTTGGTATTAGTAACCAGTGTCTCTTTTAGAATATCTTTTGTGAACAGAGCAATACTAACATCAAAAGATAAATCAACCCTCCATGCAATGAATCACACAGCTTAATACAGTTTCATATAATCACATAAATCAAGGTGCAAACTTAGTTGATACAACAACAGCTTGCTAGGCAGACAGAATCAAAGGTTTCATATTTTCATGTTAGACAGCTATATTATGTGCTTAACTTCAAACAGCTCTAAATACTTCAAATCAGATCTAAAAACTTATGAACTGAATTAACATGATCGTCAGATCTGCAGTGTTGTCTCTAGACTGCATGACTGTGATCTCCCTCTAAAATTTCAACCCCTTCCCCCAAAACGACACTGAATGTATGCTGATCTCCCCTCCTCTCCTGCACTCCCAAGTTTGCATTAGTTGCTCTGAGTAGCACAATCTAAATCCCTCTAAAAATTTATAGATTCCTCATCCAAATTTATGACAAGGGGAAAATGTTTCCCCTAACTCATTTGATCTGAAATAAACACCGAATAAGAGCTGTGCAGTTCAGTGGAAAATTCATGTACACGCCCAAGAATTTTAAGGACATAATTTTATGAGGAATAAGGTCTCTGTGCTGATTAAAAGGGTTGTACTGGGTAGACAACTCTAAATTATAACTTCAGCATAAACAACATGTAACTGTGATAGCAGGGAGGTTGGACGTTTTGCAATTACTAATTCAGTACAAACCCAGAAAGCAGCCAGTGACTATCAAATCGACACAATCAGATTACCAGATGAGTCTATGACCACAGGATAGTGATTGTGAAAAGTGCATCATTATGCAGTGAGATTAATCATAACCATGGTACTTCCTGGACTTAGCAATCTAATGCATCTTTCGCACTTGCAACGTAAATATTCTGAGACCAATGCATAAGCTCTTTGTCCTACCAATAATTTCACACTGTGCCCAAGGAATGAGAAAAATAACCGAATAAACTGTCGGTTCCAACCGCTGTTTCTCATAACTGTCTATATATATAGGTCTCAGTACATTCACTCACTATTATACGTATGACAGCAGCTGCAGATAATGTCTCAATATCACTACAAAGGCCATTTAAAGGTCTGCATGACAGATGCCCCACAAAAACACCATTTAAATTTAAACCTAAATGAGCCAGGACACACATTCATGAAAAAGGAAAATATCCAACAGTAATATGACAAAATGTAAATACAAACCAAGTTTCCTAAGAGGAGGAAATTAACAGCGGCCAGGTACAGTATTCCAACTGGGGCAAAGAGCTGTGTACAGTCACTAAGGCAACATTCACTGGGGCATGGCCTAGCACAATTGTTAAACAAGGAACTTTACTAGCTCTTCACAAGACGGTGAATACGAGGCCCTACCTATACCCTCCAAGCCTGCCAGCCCCCATAACTGGGAAAATATTGACACAACACTGGGAAAGCTATGTATGTAACCTTCCACCTAGTCCATGACTGGCCTGGTGGCATTCAATGAAACAGGTTTTAGTGCTCCTGTGCTATATAACACTTCGTAAAGTGACACCATTTGCGTGTAAAACAGGATATGGTGCACATAACACTTTGGGAGGTGCTTGAGAAAATTGATCTTAATTAAGAGAGGCTATAGGGGAAGCGCTAAACTGTGCTGCTGCGGGTTCATGCCCAGTAGTGAGTGGGTGGTGCTGATTTTTAACTGCAAGGTGAGGAAGAACTTTGTGAGTATTAAAGTGTTTGAGTTGAATTACTCCTCCATCACACCTCCGACAACTTAAGGTAGTTAGTCTACATTGATAATAATTGTCAAATCCTTTTCTGATATTGAGCAGTCACCCTCTAATGTGGTTGAAATTCATGATGTGCACAGTATGTTTGAAACTCACTATGTGCACAGTGTGTTGTCTTTCTACCACTGCCAACTCCAAAATAGGAATGAGAATTGAGATTTCATATTCTGAACGCTGAAATCTTTGATGTCAATCAGTCTTATATGCAGAATCTGAACTAGACCAAATAAATATTACATCAAACAAACTGATCTAGTCTAGATCTAAATTTTAATCACCAGCATTTGGCTGATACAGTCTAAAACATTCAAGACTAGACTAGGTTGATTTGGTTTTGTTGTATTTTTCGGTGTTTATGGAGTAGTCTATCATCATTCATTCGTTTTTTTTTAAATTACGGATGTTCATGGATTAGGCTGGGACCCGTAAATAGTTTAACATGGGTAGGAGTCCTGTTCGGTATACTCTAGTCTTCTTTCTAGCCTACTCTGCAAGATTTTTGCCTCGCTTCACGACCGTGAAATGGGGTCAGTGAGCCAGAAAACACGGCTGGACAATCATGTTGATGAAATCTTAAAGCCAATCAAAGCATGCTAATTTGTTCATGTATGGGCAAGAATATAATTCTGGTAACATGCCAAAATAATGCAACAAAAGACCTACCTGAGATCAAGTGGTGGGTCGATCGGCGTCAGTGACCGCCATACATAAACAAACTGCTTGGCGACAACTGTTTCTTAGTCACGTTGCGAAGAGCGGTGGTCGTAATATCTTTATGTCGCTCTTCTTCGTAGTTTTTCTTTGTCGAAGTTTTATGCGGTTCAGTCGCCCCAGCGCTTTGATGATCTGGACACGGGTCAAGATAAATCTGGAAAGTAATTAATTGCTGTTAACGTTAGGCTAACTTGGAATAAGAAATAGGTAGCATAATGAACTGAAGCATTTGCTCGCCTTACTATGAAAAGCATTCAAAAATCGTTGCTTGAGATGAAAAAAAAAAAGTGACAAACGCCGAGGCGCGCGGATAACAAAGTTAATTCTGGAACAGCAGCTTTTCTTTTCCTTAATATTAATATTTCAGGTGGTTTTACCTTCAATAAAAACACAAAAGATTATATTATACTATACTTATACTTATTTTATTATACTTTTATATTATACTCTTATTATACTTATGTGGAGACCAAAATTTATGAGAGCTCAGACGAAGACACCTGTATGAGAGGAGGAGATCTGAGGACTTTTAAGAAATGATAACAATACAGGTCCTGTGGCATTATGCATAATCCATACGTTAATTAACGTACTGCGTTAACCACAGTGAACACTACTAATGTTTTGGGAGTTTCCCGTGGTTCCACAGTGCGTTAACTAACGTAAGGATAATGCATATTAAGGATAATGCATATTAAGGATAATGCATATATGGCCACTGATACTAGGCCTTCTGTAGACAATAGTGAAGTCTTTTCACAAAATGGTTTAGGTTGTGTTTGGTTTGGTCTTTTTTTTATCGCTATGTGAGCAGTCGGAAGGTGTGCTAGGGTCACGGGTGGGCACTAGGCTCGCACGTGGAAACTAGGGAACAGTAGGTATTTAAGAATTAAATTGCTGTGAAGTTATCGTCCCTGTAGTGTAGTGGTAACACGTTCAGACCTGCAGCAAGCTGAGAGACCCTGGTTCGATTCCCTGCAGGGACAAGAAATTTCTAGTGTAGGGTTTTTTCGGCCCATCTTCTCAAAACTGATAATTCACAGTAATTTGGTAAAATCCCTGGTGGCTCACTTCCCTAAAAAAAAATATGTAACATATGAAAAATTATCAGACTGAGCTCATATTCATTCCCCTTAATAATAATAATAATGGAGAATACTATTCTTGTCACCCAGTTACAGCTAGAATTACTCAAGTAGGTTTGCATATTCGTGGACAACATGTGAATAGGCTGCTCTTCTCCCAGCAACACATTTTTGGGAAATTGCGAATGCCCTAGATATAATGTCAGAGCTTAGGCAAGACTTTTTGAAGCAAAGAGCTATTTTCAATCAGAACCACTCAAATTTTTTTTTTTTTTAAAAGATAAGGTTTTGTTATGTACTGGAATAATGATGACAGTATTAAGCTTATCATTATAATCATCAGGTTAGCGTGTGAAGTTGCATTTCACATGTTTTAAAAAATGTATTTTGTTCAGAAAGTTTTTAGGTTGTTCTGATACGGAAAACTCATGGCATCGGAAGTGATTTATATGAAAATAGTCCGAGTTAAGGGCGTAACAAGTTTATTAGCAATAAATTCTCTCATTATTAATATATTCTCTTCATGCTATGTATTTGGGATTGTGATGCAGGGGAGCCTGTTTTTCTGTGGTTCGCCTTTTTTTTTTTTGTGATGGTATACGACTTCATACTCAACAGGGGCTATTTCAGGACTTATGTTGCACATGCTACTACTGATCAAACTTCTCCTTACATGGAGGCAAATAAAACTAAACTAGTGCAGAAAAAGTATATATTTTTTTTCTTAAGGTATAAGATTTAGTCGCCCTTTCACATGGAGATCCAGAAAAAAAAATCAAGGGCAATTACTGACCCCTCCTTGAATTTCACATTATTTGTATATTAGCAAGGATATACAGAGAGCTGCGGGGCGAAGAGTTTCTAGAACTACCGATTAAGTAAGGGATGAAATTTATATAAGGTATATAGAGCACTTTACGCCTTTACTTCCGAGTGAGGAATTGGCGGCGCGGG
>JAWQUT010000729.1:138728-154080 GCA_033807755.1 Ellobium chinense
TGTAAACGCAAAATCGCATGAACTCAATACGAAAAATCGCATGTCCCCAGAAATCAAGCGTTGCTTGATTTTTGGGCGTGCGATCGGTAGCCACTAAATCACGTGGCGGCTTCCTTTGATGTTTTCGTGAGTGGGGTGATTTTTAATTGCATATAAATAGTTAAATACTCATCCTGGCTTAAAACTGATGACATTTTCGTAATCAGCGTATCAAAATTAACAAAGTCTGTGCGTATAGACCTCGATTTAATGCTTTATTCAAAAGATTTAAAAAATGGCGATTATTAAAATGACACACACTGTTTTGCACTGGCACTGTGCATGTGCCCAGGCTACACACCAACGCTGTGTGTAGATTCCACGATGGTCATTTGCTTTACCTAAGAGTGATTTTTCAACACATTTCTCTAATGTAGAAGCATTATTAAGAGAAAAACCACCGTCATTTCACTGTTGAAATGTCATTTCACTGTTGAAATGAAGGAAATCTGCTTGTGCATCCAATTCACTGTTTTTTCACGATTTTTCCAATAACTTACTAGAGGTGAATTTTGTGTTCAATTTTGGTTTGAAAATGAGTTGTCAATTGACCACCTACCCCACAGTAGCAAAAATCCGTACAAGTGGCAGATTGGCGTTGCGTCACGGGATTTGTATCAATGAGATCGCCACGTGTAAATGGAAATAAGTTGGGGAGAAATTGCGTAAGAGAAGTCGCGAGTTGTCTCGCATGCGACCAATCCTCACGTGTAAATGCCCCTTTAGAGCATTAAAACATTCCGAAAATATATCATGAAATTTGGAGTTTTTCGCCTAACTCCATGATTTTTAGATCCAAGCCATCCAACTACTAACAGCATTTCAAATCTAGCCATGCTTTAGTCTTTATTTTTCTAGACTATTTTTGTCCACTTGCCCTATTTTAATGGGAAGAAAAAGCAACCGACAGTTTTTAGGTTGTTTTTTTTTTAGTCCGCGCACCGTCACACCGTAGCGTCCTCGCGTGATTTGGGTCTCGCATAGAATTAAAAAACAAAACTGTTCTTAATGAAAGACTACCAATAATGTTCAACACACAGTAGGTTCAATGTTGACTTGTTCCAAACGTGATCTTTAGATCCACTCTTGTCCGCTTTTCCTTTGGCCTTCCTACTTTGTTCTCCTTCCTTGTCTCCCTCTTCCTCTTTCTACCTCCACTAAACCTTCCTCCAATTCTTCTCTCTCTCTCTCTCTCTCTCTCTCTCTNTCTCTCTCTCTCTCTCTCTCTCTCTCTCTCTCTCTCTCTCTCTCTCTCTCTCTTCTTTCTGCCTCTCTCTCCCTCTCCCTCTTCTCTCTCTCTCTCTCCCCCTCTCTCTCTGACCGTCTGGGACCAACTGCCTCTTGCTCCCTTCAACTGTCACCACAAAACCCAGCATTGTCTGCGTGACCAGCTGCTGACCGATCTAACATGAAAACGCACTCTGGATAGATCTACTCACTTGCGAGCGTGCGTTGGTCATGTTCTCTTGTCGTTTCGCTAGAAAAAAAAACAAAACTGAAGTATACATGTGGACGTCTTGGCAGTGAATCTTTAATAGGTGATTTTGATAGATTTTATCTACCAT
The DNA here is from genome assembly GCA_033807755.1 of Ellobium chinense. Lineage (NCBI taxonomy): Eukaryota > Metazoa > Mollusca > Gastropoda > Ellobiida > Ellobiidae > Ellobium > Ellobium chinense. The sequence goes on from JAWQUT010000729.1 coordinate 140,333, forward strand.
AATCTAGATTACATAAATTGGTAAAAAGAAAAATAGTTTCGCACTGTGACAACCGGAAAGCTATTGTTCAAATTTTAGAAATACAAGAATATTTTCTGAGTGGCTAGACTATTTAATGTTTGAGTTCTTATCAAAAACAACTCTTTGTAAATATATCCAGCGATACTTTTCCTTTAATATTCTGCTTTTTTTGGTTTTGGGGAGGAAGGAGGGGAAAGGGTGTACAATGTATTCTTTCACTTGTTACCAGATGGAATCAACAAAAGCATTAGTTTGTGCCAAATAGAAGTTCTTAAATAAAGTAATTCATAGTGTGGCGCGCCATTAGGACCTGTTCATGGGCGTATGATCTGTTTTAAAGATACGAGGGTATAGTCAAATTAATCACTTAGATGTATTGATTTCAGACTGGATTTGTGCCCACGGATTGCAGCTATATTCGAACACATTTATCATGAAAGTCTGTTAAAGAAACATTTTGCAATTCTAGTCCCAAAGTAATAAAAAGTTGACTTTAATATAAAAAATTTCGCAGTACACGTGTTCGAGTTTAAAATATAGACTACCTATATCATCAGTCCCACTTTTGGCAATACCTTATTATGGCTGGTTCATGATAATTCTCAACTCAGCTCTCTATCTAACAGTGGATTTCTTACTGTTATAGAGAGAAGGTACTAGCCGAATTGTGTCACTGTGCTGCGGTAATTTAGGTGAATGCCGAACGTGAAGTTTTCTTATTTTCTCTAGGTCTCTGTCATTACGTAACATGGGTAAAGGCTTTTATTTCGTGGCTTTCATGGCTTTAAGGTACGAAGATGCCATTGTTTTTTTTCACTGTTGGCTTTATAAGATTTTACACCTCTCATTAATTTATCCAGGGGTCCCAAGCCAAAATACTTTCCAAACATGTTGTTTAGCTTTTCCTCCAAATTCTGACATAGCGAAAAATGTTAGATTTTGGGAACTTAGGCAGTGAAGAAGGCTACCTAGAATTTAAGCCTTTTCACTCAGAAAACAGGGTAACTTTACCCACCTAGCAACAACCACAAAAATGTATACTTGAGTGGCTAAACCTCACCTATTCTGAGTCTACAAGTGTATTTGCACCTATCTAAGCCTTTGAAATTAAAATCCAACCCGTGACCAGTTTTATGATTTAAAATTGCATATTTTTATGCCAGGTGTTATTGGCATCTTCATACCTTCATGGCTTTCATCTCTGTCTGTTGCCAAAGTCTCAAGCCCAGATGGCTGCTGAATCGGGAAAGTAAATCTTTCTCTTAATCTTGGACACATTCTGAGTAGATGTGCTCTTCCACCACGGGCTGTATAATTTTGTCTATCCAAGAAAAAGCATTTGTTTTAACTTTTATGTTGCCTTTTAACATATACGAGCTTTCTACTTCACTCAGTTACTGACGCTTTCCATTAAATTAGTCTCAGTTATAATCTTTCATTCGAATAGTTTGAGGCGGATGGAACATCATTTGAAATCAGTTATACATCTATTTAATTGTTCTTAGCTTATGTTCTCCGCAGTATGTGGTACATACTTTCTGCAATATTTGTGATACAGACATTCTGTTTCGTTCCCCCGATAGTTCACAGTCTTCTGAAAATGTATCATTTACGAGTAATAGTGTATGTGGCAGATCAGACATTCTTGAAGACGACGGGACATTCAGACTCCACTCTCATATACTAGAAGTATCTGATGAAGGTAGGAGTTTTTACAATTAAAAGAGTGATTAGTGAGACTAGATCTTTGAAAATTAACAGTTTGATGAGAATTTGGTAGATTCACAGTTCTGAAAGATAGAGTCATGAGACTGTATTTATACATTAAAATCTCTCAAATGAACGCAATACAAAAGTTAACTGTTGTTAACGACTGGTCTATCAGCAGACGGACTTCACCATTTTAATTGGCAAACCTGCAGACGGTAGCTGAACATTAGTAAAAAGCAGAATCCAGATGTCAGCAGTCAGGCCACCCCCTTAAGCTCTTATTTACCTGTTTTGAGTGACTAGACTCACCAATCGAAAGAACTGCATCGTGACGTGTCAAACCATGTAAGAACAAAGTTGTGACCAGTCAGACCCCATTATTTTGGAGCTGGCTAATCTTAGAGGACGGACAGATGAGATGATTTGACAGACTACTGTAAACAATCACACCAACTCTTTACACTTACAGACCACAGCTTCCTAAAGAGGAAAATGCAGAATTAACATTGTCAGCGACTGGTGATTTTCACAGAAATAAAAAGTCCCAGTGAAATTATCCAACCTGCAAGACAAAAATTTAAATTCTTAAAGATCAGTGGATCTTCCTATCCATTAATCGCCAAGGAAGTGTAATCAGAACGGGAACGATTTACACCCCTAAACAATAGCGGTTGTGAACGTTCTGGTCTCATATTTGTAGCACTTCAGACGCAATCTGCCCAGGAGATTACTACAGAGATGACGCCAAACACTTCCGTTTTGATCACCCACAATGAAACCAATGTAACAAAAGGCAGTGTGGAATCATCTGCATATCTGGGAGCTGCTGTTTATCTGTCCATCGTGGGTGAGTATCAGGCATGTGTTTAATGAGCTGTGAACATAATATATAGTATAGTACAGAATAATATCTGCTCACCTCAGAGTCCTATTGCAATGAAAGTCGAAGGGACATTAAATATACACCAACTAGTGACCTAAGTAGGCAACTTTCCTCTGAACAAAATTGACCCAAATATTTTATCGATAGAGATACAGCCTGAAACATCTTTTCTAAAGCTCCTATGTTCTCGGCAACTATCTCATTTACCTCTTTTATGATGTGCTGAGCAGGGGAAAATGATGAAGTAACATATTCGTATTTGGCTGGTTAGCTTGCAAGAATTTTTCATTGTTGTAGCCGAATTGGGATTTTTGACTCACTGTTATAGAATGGATACACGATGGATTATGAGAGTAAAGGTGGATGGCGATGATCCTATTATAAGAGAGATTCTTTTGTATAACAGAGCTTGCCATAAATTAATGATCGGACTGTTAAGGCACAAAGCCAGTGCCAAAGCTATCACTGGATCAATTAGGCAGACACGAAGGGCAGATTTCAGGGAGCGAGGTTCAGATTTTTTACGGGATCTATTATAGATAGACTAAGTCATTTACTATATTATGTAGGCCTATGGCCTAATAAAACCTTATGAATGTCGATGACCATGGGTGTCAGTTTCTCCCCTTTATGTTCCACTGTACGCCTCCCCATACCTGCAATAACACTTCGCATTCTCAGCAGTCCAGGAGTAAAAGACAGGTAGTGCCTTGGCTGCGCCTGACTCCATTGACTTGGTGCCAAAATAGGGTGTGAATCCACCAAATCCGGCACGGCAAGACATGACATATTCTGAGTTTGTATGATGATTTATGACGTTTTGTTTTTTTATGAAGGTTTCTGTCCTTTTCGTTTTTTAACACGTGGGATCTGGCATTGTCCGATATAAGTTCGAGTTTAGAACTTTTATTAAGCCATTTCCAAATCTTCTTATCTTACAATACACTATCGTGTGACAACAATACAATTTTAAGACGCATGTCCCTCATGCACTTGTTACTCAGCGGATACAATTGAGAACTACTAGGCCACAGAAATTAACACGTTATTGCGTTAATCTGCCCACTCCTTCCCCCCCCCCCCCCCCCTAACTTTAAAAAAAAAATCCTTGCCATAGTGTACCGATGTTAGCTCAAATTGCTGGAGTAAAAAAAAAACGACATGAAAATGCCTCGGCGTGATGACGTGATGTGCCTGGTATAGTGGATTTATACCTTAAAACTACATTTGCTAATTGTTATCAGTATGATGTCCAGCTTCATTTGTTGCTAAATTATTCTTGTCATCTTGTATAATATGACGTTCAGGTATCATAGCTATTACTGGTAACATTCTGGTCCTCACCGTGATTCTACGGGACACCCGACTACGGAGCAAAACACACAACCTTCTTCTGGTCAACTTGGCGTGTTGTGACTTGGGCGTCTTGTGCGGGGGTTATCCATTGACCATTCTCTCTGGCTACAAGTGAGTATAGATCTAATTCTGATGTTGAAGTACAGATCATGATGGTGATGGTGGTGATGGTGATATTGGTAGGTGGAGAGGGATATCCTCTTATCATCTTCTCTGGCTACATGGAGTTTAGCACACGTTGAAGTATAGAGTAAAGATGGCCGAGAGCGAGACTGTCTGTATGACAGAGAGTTTGATAGTTAAGCCATTCTGACTGGTAAAAATAATGGTGCTAACCTCCAGTTTGACAAAAAGGGCAAACAAGGGTCTGGGTTGCCATTTTACCTCAGTGTAACGCATCGACGGCTGCACTAGTACTTGTATGTAGACACAGGACTTGTCACTGCGGCCGGTTCTGACTGGTCAGCGGGGAGCACCACGGAACAGCGCTCTTTTTAACGTCTTTGTTCACAGAACAATAGCTTGTGAATCCACGGACCAGTGTCAATATCGTCTCTGTAATATCAGTGTAATAATCGAAGTGGTGGGTAGAACAATGTGATTGATTTTGGCGGAGGTTCGTGCAACTCTTGAATGCTTGCTCATATAAACATTTCCCCTCCGCGTTTTATACAGGCTTGGAGCTGAAGGAAGTAAGGGAGAGAACTCTGAGTAAATCTGGTTAGCCAGATTAGCTAGTTAGCTAGATTAGCTAGTTGGATACATGGAGTGATTACCGTTTTTTTTGTAAATTTTTTTTCTGTTAATGTACCACCCTGCCATGGGCGCCAAATACCCTAGGTACGCCCCTGAAAATACCTGAATATTTTTGTCGTGTCTGAAAATGACAAGCATGAAAATATCAACTCGGTGAGCTAAATTCCTGCTGTGGAATCTACTAAGCAAATGTTCATCCAGTATGTGTATTCGAAGGCGTACTCAGTACAATTGACGCTGTTCCATGGATTTCGAAAGGGCGCTGTTCGGTGGTATTGTGACGTCAGAGGCGCTGTTCTGTGGACCTCCGGGTCAGCGCGGCCAGTCTTAACTGGTCGGCAACGCTTCATTCCTGTTAATGCGGATGATTTAAAATGATTCGTGACTCTTAATCTATTAATCTCTCCCTCGGTTTAGTCAAGCTTGGATGTTCGGAGACGTCGCCTGCACCCTGTCTGGGTTCATGACGTTCTTCCTCTCTCTAACGAGCATGAACACGATGGTGGCGATTTGTGCCTACAGATACGTCATGATATGTGCACCTGGGAAAGGTGGGTCGAACTGACCAGTGATGGTCGTGGTGGTGCCAAAAGTGGTAGAGAGTGGTGTGTGAGAGTAATGACGACGATGGTGAAGATTCAAGAAGATGCTGGTATTGAAAATGATGATAATGTTGATGGTGGCGAGGTATCGCCATTCACTGAATATGAAGGTCATCAAGACACATCTAAGTCTTCAACCTATGTCAAACATGCTGTAAATTTAGCTCATTATCCACCACTAATCTTTTATGCATTCTTTATCTCTTTGAACCTGTAAGTGAAGTATGTGTAGTGTAATTCTTATTTCTGAAGAAGGCCTTTTAAGATCAAAAATTGGCAAGTTTTTCATTCGGTATATAATATGTTAATTTTTTAAAATCTCTTCTATTATAACAGCTTATATTCAAATTCATAACTTATAAGTGATGGTAAAGTGAGGGACGCAGAGCTGATAATGCTTTGATGATGAAGATCATGCTCATGATGACAGTGCTAATTCCCGAACTTAGCTCTCAGAAAACAACAACAACAGCGACAACCACAACAACAACTGCAACAACAACAATAATAATAAAAATGCGGTTTATAAGTATCTTATCCAAGTTAATGCGCGCTCACGAGCCTTCACACTAAAAAGCAGGAAATGTCGTCATTTTTAATAATTCATCATTTGCTCTAGATCGTTTGCCTGATTTTATAGCAGGGTTAAAGTTTCTTCAGTCTTACACTGGTAAGCGGTTTCAATGATCCTCTTGTGACCGCAAAATAGAGGAGTTACAGACAGTGAAGTTCGGGGATGAAGGAGAAGGCTATAGAGGCGATAAGTCGATTTGTCTCGCATTCGTTTGTCAGTGTCAGTCTGAAGCTGCAATATGATGTGTACACATCATGCGTTTTTAGTCTGATATGTACTAAGCCTGATAATGGTCTGTAATTCAGAACCGATTTATGTCAATAATAACAGCCAACCGTTGTCTCTATACCAACTAAGCTGTTACAGCTAAACTGACTCAGAAAGTCTCAGGGTGGGCCAAATAATATGTCAAACTAAACTGTATATATGTAGACTTACTCTTAGTAATGAGAAAATGAGGGGAAGAAACCCCAGTGTGTCCCCTATACGTTCGATAATATTCACTATCAAATGATCGATGATTGAAAAAAAAATTCACATTTTAGTTAATTCAAATAGTATTATAAGATATCTGCACTTTCAGCAAAAAGGGATCCTATTTCCTGAGTACAATAGGCATATAACACGTTGGCTCTGGAATGACACAGTGACATCCTTTTGGAGCCATCAGAATTCAGTTCAATTCAATCCAATTCAATTCAATGATTATTAAAGGCACTGCGGCCAATTCCAACGTTTCACAGAACATGTAGAAAAGGGCACAATACAAATAATAAAACAATTCAAAAACGGCTTTTCTATTTTTCACTTGGAATTAATGAGTTTGCTCACATTTTCCCAATGCATAATTATATATGTTCTTTATTTATATTTTTTTCATTTACCGTTCTTCCCCCTTTCACCCGCTCCCTCACCCCCTCCAAAACACACACAAACTCACATTTCCCCAGTCGCGCACTTACATACGGGCAGAAGCGCGCACGCGCACACACACACACATACACACACACACACACACACACACACACACACACACACACACACACACACACACTATGAGGCCATAACTGATGACGTGTACACATGTCGCCTCTACCGAAAGGCACTGGGAAGCTAATGTGTCAGCTCATGGCCGCTTTGCACTGTAGCTAATTCGAACAAAATCTAACGTCAGTGCTTGGTTGCCGAGGCCATTTGATTTAGCATCATAATTACGGTATAATGATAAACCGTATATGTTTTTTCCCTGATTAGCCTTTCTTTTGTCAAGACGGTTCACTTGCTACGTCATCCTTGGGACCTGGATTCACAGTCTATTCTGGACAAGCCTTCCTCTGCTGGGTGAGTGATGAACTCAATGACTAGGCAGACATTGTCCGTGTTGTATGTCCGTAGTGACTAGTGATGCCACTCGTAGACCATTTTCCCCTACGGCAGCGCAAAAATCGTACGTAAGGGAAAAAATCGCCTTCTGTAAGTTGTTGGGCAAAAAATCGTGAAAAACAGGGTATAGTGGGTAAAATGTATAGTTTTCTTCTTTGTGACAGTAAAATTATAGAGTTTTGATTTTTTTTCAATCTTATTTGCTCAACATCGAGCGTAATAAAATGTTGGGAAAAAAATTATTTTCGCTGTAGGGGAAAAGCGTATGACGGGAGTGGCAACACTGATAGTGACCGTAGTTGTGACTCGATAACAACTCGAAAGTAGCCTGGGGACAGTCGCCACAGAATAAAAAATAATCTACAGAAGCACTTATAGCTATTTCCCAGATGTCAGCAGGAGACCAGCAGCAGTTAGTACGTGGCAGTGCTAGTAAACAAACACGGCTGTAATAGACACGCCGGAGAAAAGCGGTGTGGTTCTCATGGAGACATAGAAGGTCTCAGTCAGTAATGTCACTAATTAAGGGCGTTGTGTTTTTGTAGAATTTATGTATTCTATGATAATACCTGGTGTTTCTGAAAACCACGTGGAAGTTATCGTAACACTGGAGTCCGTTCTGCCCCAGCCCAGTCCTTTGCAACACAAATCGCGCTTGATGACACGCCATTTTATGTAGGGCGAGGGAAGAGAGGAGAGCAAGTGAGAGAGTAAAAGTCACCACCATAATCATAATTATTTCCAAGAGACATGTGGATGCGAGGGTAAATTTCGGTTTTTTTTCGTGTTCTGTTGAAAACACTGATATTTTACTTTTTTTTTGCTGCCACGATGAGCGCAAACTACTTTGTTTTTTCGCTCTATGCAAAAAAAAAAAAAATGGCGCCCCAGCGTGCATACAAAACGTCACCTAATACGGACTCTAGTTATTAATACAGTGGATAACATCAGAACGGTTAACACGAAATTCACAGGACCAAAGACATAATTATCTTCCGTTTCATTAGAGCTTCGGTTTAGACAGAGACGCCGGAGAGGGAAAAATAAACGGGATTTCTTGTTTCCTTTCGTTTTAGTGGTATTATCGGTTTAATCGTTTTCGTTTTAATAGTTGTCTACTATAATTTAATATTACCTTCATGTTGCCGCGACTGCTCCCTCATTGACCACACTATATACTCTCAGTTACTCTGGATCAACTCTTGCTAACTCGGCTATAGTCTATGGTAGTAACGGCCATATCCGAAAAGCCTCAATGTTAGGGTTGGTACCGCTTCGGGAACGCAGTAATTGCGTTTAGTGGCAGCACAAATGAGCTTGTATGACAAAAATGGTTCAAAAAATAGTTGACGAAAGAAATCAAGAGACCTTTCCGTATCAATGCTGCCGTGCTACGACGAAACACCGTAATTTGGTTTGAGCATCTCTGTCTTTGCACAGAGATCCTGTGGGGAAGTGCGTCGAAACTTTAATTAAGGCTTCCAAGTTTTCTGGAAACGTAAATACATGGACTTAATTAAATTGGATCCAAACATAATGCACTCGTGGGACGAAGTGTAAAGAATCTCTTTCGGTTACAAGGACAATACAGAATACTATCTAGTCGGTAATAAAACACAATAATTTTTATTTCGGTGAGATTCCGGTAACCGTAAAAAAAAAAAACCGTCAGAGGTTATTAATGTCCATTTGTTTTAACATAAACAAGTGAATAATAAAATTTTAAAAATGGGTGCTCTGAAGTCAGCGTTGAACCGTGTTTTATATTTTAATGATAACCTTGCTTGATCTGCGTCTGCAAAATATCGGAAATCTGTGGCCGTTTCTGCATAAAAATATCCGTCAATGACCGGGCGGTGACCGAGATTCTCAACATTTGAAATCTCGACCCTAAATAAAAGACTCCTTTCATCCCCACCCTTTTTTCTCCCCAGAAATCCCTATTTTGACTTCATCAGGCTTAGGATCATGTTACTCAGTATCCTGATAGTGATAGTGTTAATGACGACAGGAATTATGTAATAGGCCTACACATTTTGTAAAAGATCACCCTGTAATTCTAACACAAGACTGCGTAAAAGGGTTTAATGACAACCATGTTTGTTTTCATATAATTAAATACGATGTCCAGCAGTGATAGGTAAGATTCGAATCCGGACTCGAATTCATCGAATCCTTTTAACCTGGTTTCGAATCAGGATTCGACTTCTAAAATTGGTCTGGATTGGAATTTTTAGGTTCACAGAAAATTAAAGCAAAATAAAAATAAAAAAAAATTCGGTTTATAAGAAATCCCTATGTCACATTAAAAATTGGGTCTCTGTCCAATGTACCAAATGAAACTTTTTAGCTTTAATTAACATGAAAAAGTAGGCCTATATTATAAAAGATTCCATGTAGAATCTAGTGATTAGTTTCCTGTCAGTCTTAGAAGTACAAGGCAAATTCCATACATATCCCCCCCCCCCCCCCCNCCCCCCTTACCTTCCCAACTCCCCTCGGATTCGAATCAATCAAATCCTAGCTCTGGATTCGAGTCTGGATTGGAATCGTATAGGATTCGAATCTGTCCAGCTGCGACTCTATTGTTCAGCTGATGATCTAGACTAGTCGGCGTCACTGCTTTTGGCCACGCATTTTCGTCAGTAACTTTCAACTGGCAACAACGAGATTTGCGCGAAGAAAGGTAGTAATAAACTTTACTTCTAAATAATATATATGCCTTGTCGCGATATCTGTACAGTACAAATAAATCTTAGCATTTGTTGGGTGGGTAGTTGGGGAGGGGGGGAGGGGGGGGAGAGGAAGTAACTGCAACATGAGTGTTCTGCATTAGAACTGAAGTCAAAAGCACATGGTGGTGCTCTATTTCGCTGGTTCCTGCTTCATCTCTTTCAAATCAACGTGAGCATGTAAATGTGTTGATGTCCCCAAACAGCTTTAGCACATAGACTAGACCTAAAGAGATAAGCATAGCTAAGAGGCGAGTCCACAGGACGTAGACTACTGACATTGCTCTACAGGTTCTATTATCAAAGGAGGGAAACAGACAGCGGCCTAACAGGTAATACCTCGAAACATACCATAAACGCCATAAAAAAGTTGGACCGCAGAGAGGGATCGGAATTACAAAAAAGTTGAAAGAGAAGTGATATTTTGTCGATTTTCCCAGACTAAAACACAGACAGGGCAGTTATTAACTCGTCCCGGAGATCTAGATCTTCAACAATCAACAGCAACAACTGAGGAGTAGAGAAAGCGAGCCTCTCTGATCCACCTTTATTTATATAGATAATGTGACAAATATGAGCTAACTATTGCACGTTTTGTAATCCGACTTAAATTTATAGACTAGGATGATATTCCCGCATTGAACGCGAACAGAGAAGTACGGTGTATTTCTTAGCAGAATACTGTGTTTATTATGATCCTTTATCACTGGAGGTGCAAAATAAGGCATTTATCAGGTTCTCGCGGGTGCTTTAAAGGGAAGATCCTTCGGAGATTCTTAGCAACGACAGTGTTAGTCTCTAAGCAAGCCAAAATGGCTGTCACTGATACGAAAGAGCTAGAAAAGGGCACGCTGGCTTGCAAGTGGTGTTTGCTATACTTGTATCTTTGTCTCACTTACTGGCGGCATACACATTACTGTTGACTCTTGCCACATCCTCCTCCGACACAAGACCGTTAATATGGTTCCACTAACAAATTTGAAACCGTTGATGGGGGCGGTCATTTTGACTAGCTCCAACTTCCGATATAGGAAAAAGATTTTAAATTTCTGACTAATATCTAGAAGATGCGCACACATCCTTACCGCGGCTGACGTGCAGCAGCGGAAAAAAAACCCAACGTTCCCCTGAACTATAATATCACAAAACATTGACTTACTCTCTTTGCAACGGAAAATGAAAAGAAAAATAAGAGTCGGAGTGCAGTGCAAACAACAGGAGGACTCTGCTCTACAGTGTTGAACTTTGGCACACAATAGTGTAAAAGAGAAGATGAAGGAACGAGAGAGATAGCACGATACCGTTTGCTTGTGAGGTAGATTGTAGAACACGCAGTTTTCAGCCAAACTCTTATTTTGACAAAAGTTAGGTTATACAGCATAAATATGATTCCAGAAATCATCATCATATGTGTATGTGTGTTTGTGAGTGTGTGTGGGAGGGGGGCATATCGCGAAAAAAAATGTATTCCCCGCCCCTGTGCTAACTGTTGAGATACAGGAGTCTACCGGGAGAAAACTATTTTTTTGTGGAAATATAGGGTCAAAAGGGATGAATCGGACTACAGTCTATCTGGCTTTTATGGAATTGTAACTTTAAAAAAATCTATACATATGATAGATAGTCTATACATCCATAGCTCAGAAGCTGTATATTTATACATAGTCTATTCATATGATAGATAATGTATACATCCACAGCTAAAAAGTCCGAGATTTTACATTTATCGATGTTAAATCAATGAACTCAGCTATGTTCTAAATTTAGTGAGTCGCGATCTTGATTAAACAACCACGAATTCGCCACATAATTATGGAAACAATGTCTATGTTTAGGTAGAATAACACCTTTGCTATTAACGAAATATTGCGAAACGTGTGTGTGTGTGTGTGTGTGTGTGTGTGTGTGTGTGTGTGTGTGTGTGGTGTGTGTGTGTGNTGTGTGTGTGTGTGTGTGTGTGTGTGTGTGTGTGTGTGTGTGTGTGTGTGTGTGTGTGTGTGTGTGTGTGTGTGGTTACCGATGGGTTATTTAACACCAGCATCTTTCTGTGCTCACAAGCCTAGCCTATTTTTGCCATATAGATTCTAAAAGTGGAAATGTCAAACATGTATTATTACTGTGGAACGAACAGGTCTTAATTCTGACTACTGAATCGGTTAATGAATCCAAATGTTTTCTTTGTCCTCAAGTTAAATTCATTCGTATTGTCTGCGTATTCTGGTTGACGATTGACAAGTCAAGGGCTTAAACCGATCTCCTCACCGCCGATCTCCCCCTCACTTTAGCATCAACGATGCTGTCTTCATCATAGCACAAGCGATATACTACTGTTGACAGATCAAACAAGAACATGTAAATATAATGTCAGACACACTTAACTCTCTTGTGTAAATATGATATTTCAATGTGGAAAATGTCTGACGATTGCAAATGAATTTGGGGGGGNGGGGGGGGGGTTCGAGTTTTAATATCTCACAACTTCTTCATACATTTCTGTTTTCCATCCTTTCTGTATTTAATTTCACTTCATCACATAATGTTGGTTTTTTTTCATCTCGTCGCTGTTAATCATTGCAATCGCTGCAGAATTGTTATTCTGCTGATACGTCCTTTATATAAGGGACTTCATGAATAATTTGCTTGAAAATTCCACATGTCGTCTAAGACGGTAGTCGCCGTTTGCCACTGATCAGCTCATCACCAGCAACTGAAACGGAGCCCCTTGCATGAAGGGCCATGTCTCTGTTAACTGACAGCAGAGGGCTATAATTTTTTCATGTGCAGCATTGTTATGGGCTAATGGCCAGGTGGTTTTTTTTTTCGTTTTTGTATCTTTGCTATACATTTAACAAAACGTAATTGCTGACATTGTGGCCGCCATTAACAAATAGCAAAGCGTTTTGAATCACGTGACCAGTATGGCTGTAATAATTAGCAGAGTCGTAACTACAAAATATTTCCTGCAAAAGCAAGGCTCCCCTTGTGTTTACAAGTGCTCTAGTCCTTGTTTTGTGTACACTTTGTTTGTGTGCAGCCCCTTAACTTGACGCCACACCACTACCCGTACAGTAAAGCATCAGGTTTGACTGCCGTGCTTCAACACGTGATTCAAACCAGAAAGGCATGCATAGGCTCCATTAATAAAGTGTTAAGGCTACAGCTAAACCGTTATCCACTCCAAATGCGGCATCCGCTTCAGGGGACATGGCGGAAAGAACACGTCAAACTTTGAACTCAGATCAGAGACCTGTCCACCTACATTAAGCAAAAAAGGATGATAGACTGCCGATTCCTATGCCAAGGCATGTAGTCCTGGTTCTTAGCGCTAGTTCGTGATTAAACGCCGTGCAATCAGGTGCGAAAATCCCTTAGTAATAACATCCCAATCTTTCCGGTGCCTTACGCACAATAATTTATAGAAACTTTGGGCACGGCAGTTGGCAGTTAATTATCGGCCTTAGAGATGATGGTGATGGCTGCCGTAGAGACTAATTAGACTATCTGCACGACACGGAAAAATGCCGGTAGTAAGGAGGAACAAACAAAGTATTTTCAGAGAGGGAGTTGGATGTTATGAAAATCGGAAGGAGGTGAGGAAAGAATTGTTAACAGTAAATTTTAATTATACTATACTTGACTGATAAGAGTGTACATGTTTCTTCTTGCCGAGGATCTCTGTCCTTATCCATCTCTCTCTCTCTCTCTCTCTCTCTCTCTCTCTCTCTCTCTCT
>JAWQUT010000729.1:157780-172625 GCA_033807755.1 Ellobium chinense
CCCTCCCCCACTCCCCTCGCTAAATATTAGCAGGAAATTCCCATGGCAAATTAGTAAAAACGACTAAAATATTAATCATTTAATCGTTCGACCAACCAAACCCACCTGATCAAAGCTCGCTCTTCTTGAACGAGGTTTGATAGAAAGCGCTGAACCCAGTGGCTCGCGTGGATGGTCGTCCATTCATTACTCGTTATCCGTCGTCACCCGCCCTTGACACTGGTCAGGCAAAACACCGTATATATTAGTTTCGCGTACCTTATGGCTGTCACTGAAGCGTGACAATATTATATTTCAATCTTTTTGTTCAAAATATATTAGCAAAATGTTCGCAGGATTATCTCTGTCATTACGGACAGTGAGAGGTCCGTGGCTGTTTGCATAATCCATACGTTGATTATCATATTGCTTTAAGTTTAACTAAGGTGACCACTACTAATATTCTGGAAGTTTCCTATGGTTACCGCAGTGCGTTAGCTAAGGTAAAGGCTATGGATACTGCCTCCTTGAAAATTAAGTTCTCCATCCGTAAGCTCTCGAATGTGTTTTATGGTGGCTGATTATCCTGTGTTCTGAGTAAGTTTTGTCATAAAGGTCTGAAGTGACTCGGGAGAATACCCTGTTTTGCAGAGTGGGAACAGTTGGGTTTTTTTTCTTATTCGGTTGGGTTGTGGCTGTATTGGATGACAACAGAAGATCTTCAGAGGCAAATATCCCCGCCGTCTATAAGCAAGCGTTTCGGCCCTGTGGCTTTCTGACGCCCTAAAGGGGCTGCGTCATGACTTTGACGTGCTCTTCTGCTGGCTTTGCAGACACAAAATGTTTTTATTTTTACACCTTATCGACTCATTTTAGGTTGGCTCTTTGGCGGTAAATTTAATTCCCCTTGAGTGTGCTGCCTTATTCAAAGACTTCCAGACAATCCAAAAACAGATTTCCCATGTTTGATTTTTTTTGTTTTTTTTAATAGTAATTTCATCCATGTCTTTTTCTATGTATAACCATGTGGGATGGCATGTTTTATTTTTTCTGTTTATTATCATATCATTAAGGGAAAGAATAAGTTTTAGATACTACACATTATCTAGGAAAGTGTATCACTAAGAATTTTACAAAATTACTATAAAAGATCAATTTTGAGAAGAAAGGCCGAAAACACCAACCATCAGAAAATTTCTTGTCCCTACCGAGGATCGAGCCCAGGGTCTCTAATCTTGTGGGTCTGAACGGGCTAAGACTACACCACAGAAACGTCAACTTCATAGCATATAAAACTTTAAAATACATACTGCCTGAATACGTTCTCTAACTACCACACATGAGTCTAAAAGTGCTCATCTGTGACCCTAACACACCTCCGAACTGTTCACATAATTACTTTTTTATTTTTTGTTTGCTCCAGATGTGCTTTCTGGTGGTGTTGGTGTTTGTGGGCGTGTGGACACCTTACGCCGTGGTGTGTTCAGTGCATGTATTCTACAAAGATTTGCCCTTGGAAGTCACAGGTATTTTCTGACTGATTGGATCTCAATGAGAGTGCATGTGTTACAATATACTGTACATCTGGCTAATATAATTATTTTACTGAGAGCTTGCGCATTAACGATGGAATCTCTTACCCTCGTAAGAATTACATTAACTCTGCATGCTGAACGCTACTGGGGGCGTCATCAGCACAATGCACTAGTGTAATTCTTATGACAGTAAGGGATACAATCGTTAATGCGCAAGCTCTCGAATGTGTTTTATGGTGGCTGATTATCCTGTGTTCTGAGTAAGTTTTGTCATAAAGGTCTGAAGTGACTCGTGAGAATACCCTATTTTGCAGAGTGGGAACAGTTTTTTTTTGTGTGTGTGTTCGGTTGGGTTGTGGTTGTATTGGATGACAACAGAAGATCTTCCGAGGAAAATATCCCCGCCGTCTATAAGCAAGCGTTTCGGCCCTGTGGCTCTCTGACACTCTAAAGGAGCTGCGTCATGACTTTGACGCGCTCTTCTGCTGGCTTTGCAGACACAAAAATGTTATTCTGTTAAGTCTAACAGCATTCCGTTCCTTTTCTTTCTATTCCCCAGCACTGCCTACCATGTGTGCCAAAGCAGGATGCATGCTCAACCCGCTCGTTTACTTCGCCACAAACAAACATTTTCGCTTGAAGACCCTGACATTGCTGGGTTGTGTGAGGCAGGACAATGTCGTGGGCGTCCAGATACCTAAGTCAGTTGACGATAATCAAGTTTACATTGCTGCTGCTGCTGCTGCTGCTGCCGCCGCTGCTGCTGCTGCTGCTGCTGCTGCTGCTGCTGCTGTTTATGATGATAATGATAATGACGATGACGATGATGATGATGGTGATGATGATGATGATAATTATGATCGCCTCTTCAGAAGCATTCTGCATTTTCCTAATGTGGATTTCTATTCTAATCGATGATGATGATGATGATGATGATGATAAACAAACGTTTAGACTGTTTTACCTTTTAGCGTTTATTAAATTATAGTTGTCGGATTTAAGTAGTGTTTTAAAATTTTCGCTTATTTTATAATGATGATTATGATGATGATGATAATGGCGCTTACAGTCTTTAAAATTTAGATGATGCCCTCTTCTCCATTGATCTTTCCAAGACATTAAAAAAAAAGCTCTCCTACGGGCATACTCTTCAGATGATTTGTAGTCTAAACTTTCAACTTTCATTTCCTCACACTTTCTTCTTACTTAAATGCTTGACTAACAAAGAGATGGTACATGCTACCGGAAATAAAGTCACCAATTTTTTGCTTTTTTGTCTGTCTCGGCAGGGAGACGGTCAGGAATTATGACAGAGTATCCAAGGAAGGAATTTATCTCGGCCGGGAGACGATGGTCGTGCAGCAAAACGTTACGATGTTCTGACACAGCCCCGAAGATATGAGGAACTACAACAGAAGATCCCAGGATGGGGTATCATCTCAGGAGGAGCCAACAGTCCCTGAGCCTGAGCATAATGTCACGATGTTCTGACACAACGCCGACGATGTGAGGAACTACAACAGAAGATCCCAGGATGGGGTATCATCTCAGGAGGAGACAACGATCCCTGAGCACAATGTCACAGTGTTGTGACACAGCGCCGAAAATTTCAGAAATTACAACACGGATGGGATCATTATAATCTCAGCAGGAAACAACGGTCGTTGAGCATGAGCAAAATGTCTCGGTGTTCTGATACAGCACAGCGGATGTTGGGAATTGCAACAGAAGATCCAGAAATGGGGTATAATCTCAGCTGAAGACAACTTTCGTTGAGCACAAGACGGTGTTCTGACAAAGCAGGTGGAGAGGCTGTTTAGACTGAATATCTGAGGATGGGGTAATATCTCAGCAGGGATGACAAAACAGATGGAGAGAATGTAAGGACAGAACATCTTATGATGGGTAATATATCAGCAGAGGTGACATAACAGATGGAGAGGATGTAAGGACAGAACATCTTATGAAGGGCTAATATATCAGCAGGGGTGACATAACAGAGATGATGTAAGGACAGAACATTTTATGATGAGGTAATATCTCAGCAGGGATGACATAACAGATGGAGAGGATGTAAGGACAGGACATGATGCGGTAATGTTTCAGCAGAGAGACAATGGGTCATTTTCCTGAATGGTGAAGGTCGAGAGTTATCGTTCTTTACATTTGAGGAAAATGACCTATTGTCGTTAAGCAAAAAGTCAGGGTGTATGACAAAGCAGGTGGAGAGGCTGTTGGGGCAGATTTTCCCGGATGGAATATCATCTCAGCAGAAGACAATAATAGTTGAGCCTGACCAAAATTTCATGGTGTTTTGACAAAGCAGGTGGAGAGGTTGTTAAGACAGATTATCTGAGGATGTGGTATCATCTCAGCAAGAAGACAATTGTCGTTGAGCAAAACGTCAAAATATATTGAGACAATGGACGGACTTTTGGAAGGGCGACAGTATTTTCAAAGACGATCGATATCTCGGCTTTGGGATAATGTCATGGTGTTTTGACATAGCAGAAAGGCTTCCAGGAATTACGACCTGATATATAAGAACAGAACATAAAATATCTTGACAGTGAGAAGACGGTCGTCGAGCAAAATGTCAGGATGGTTTGACACGACGGAGAGATTATTAGAAATTGGGACAGAATGTTCAAGGACAGCATATGTCTGTCCTCGAGAAGAACGTGCCGACGTTCGGACATAACAGAGAAGCTGTTAGGAACTACATCTTAGAAATATTATGTCGGCATGGAGACACTAGCACAATGTTCTGACGCAGCCAAAAAAGTAACAAGAATAACGATAGAACAGAATTATCCAAGGCCAAAGTAAATCTCAGCAAAGTGGCGAGGGTCATTTAGCAGAACACTTCCGTTTTCTGAGTCAGAGGAGAGGCTGCTAAGGTTGGCATTAGTAGTACTAGTAGTAGTCAAGGAAGGGGTACATGTATCTGCAAAGATGTGATAATCATCAAACAAAATATCACGATCCAGTTGCGGAATCTATCTTGGTAGGGAGACGACAGACACTGGGCAGAATGTGACAATCTTGTTTAACACGTTGGGTGTTTTACATTGAAACCTGGAAGGGCTTTTTGAAAAGTTGAGGGAATCTGCAGCAATGATCCGTGTGAGAACCCCAAGATTCCGAGGTGGTGTTGGGTTGTTTAGTACCCGTTCCTTGCCTTAAGCTCCATATCCTCACTAAAATTAGATGTCAATGATTGCCTGGCTATTGAGATGAAGGGACCAACATGCCGCACTGCAGCCCCAAACCATGACTGTGTTATGGAATTTATTTGTTAATAGTGGTATAAATATCGATTTCTCATATTTAAGCCTATTTCAGATCGTCAAAAGCCGTGTGTGAAAACAGCATGACACACGGAGAATGATCCAATTACAAAGATGATCGTTCGAACTTCGATATCAAATACTCATCTCATGGGAATGCCTTGTTATTGTGTGAATTTCAAATGCACGAATTTAATATCCTTTTATTATTTCATTATTCAGGCAGACCTCCATACTAAGTATTCCTCAATAATAAGTGTAAATTTTCCACGCGCTATGGTATACTTATTATCAAGGTTCTTTGCATTGCACTGCACTTCAGTACGGAGGAATGTAAAGATATTGGTTACCTCTCCTATATTGTATCATTATGAACACTGGTCTGATGTTTTTCGATCTTTTTAACAAGAGAAAATCGTAGAAGAATAGGGATAACAGCTTTGTTTTTTTTTCCATTTCGACATTACCATAGAACATTGACAGCCGTTAATTACACCCTCGAGCTGCGCTCTTGGTGTCTCAGCTGTCAGTGGTATATGACAAAGTTGAGAATGGAAAAAAAAACAAGGCTATTTATTTGCATATGGCGTACGATATATTGATGTGTGTTGTTATTGTATGTGAAAGAGTTATTGTGGTAAAAATGGATTTAACAATCTGTAGTATTTTAGAAATGTGAATATATATATATGTCTATATATATATATATATACTGTTTTGTTTGTTGTAATAAAACATGACAGAGTACTAGTAGCAGAAAATTAGAGATAAGAATCATAAGGTCTCACACCATGTCTCCATGTCCCAGTATGTCCAGAGCTGCTTGAGGATATGTCAATACCGTAAATAGTCCTAGTAAGATTAAATCTATTCCGCCTAGTTGCAATTCAGATAATCACAACTTCTGCTTAATCGCAACATTTTCCATGTACTTATTTTCCAATGTACCAAATTTCTATATCATAGGTTATTGAAAACCCGCAACTTCCGTTCAGTCCAGCTGTTTTCATGCCCATGAAGAGTTGCGGTTAAGCGGAATTCAATGTACATGCAATACGGCGACAAACTCGCACTCCAGATGTCAGTCCATAACGTTGAACTGATGAGGTGTTCGAGTTTGTGAATAAATTCCAATACTGGAAAAATAAGGAAGCTGGGACTCTGTAGTCTGAGCCATTCCATTACTACGAGTATATCGAGAATCTTCGTCACTGTTTCTCTTTACTGGACTAATCTCAGCCGAGGTTTAACCCTCTAGTGCCCAGCCCTATTTAAATGGCACAAAAAGTCCGAGCTCCAGTTTTTGGATCACTTCTGGATCCACTATGCTGGAACAAGCATCAAAATTATAATAATAATAATGCGGCTGATAAGTCTCATATCCAGGCTAATGCTCGCTCATGCGACTTCACACTATTATGGTGGGGTGATGATCTTGGTTTGCTTTTTCTTTATTCTACCAAATGTATCAGATCTGATACGCTGGGCACTAGAGGGTTAAACCGAACCACTCATTGCGAGGTTCTAGCGAGCTTAGGCTTTTTAAGTACCCATAAGTTGGAAGCCCCTTAGTTATACAATATATTATGTCTTGTCTATCAATCTGTTGTGGGTACTTCTCCCATAAAGCTTCCAAGCTGTCCTAATCGAAATACTCATTATGATCATTAATATTTCTGATAATTGATTATATACAATATACTGTAGTATTCCGTTTCATATTAAGTACATGTAGTCATCTTGAATATGTTGTAATAGTGTTGTTTTGTGAAATAATAAAAGAAGGGCACTCAAATCGAGATCATGCCTGCACTACTTTTTTGATTGTCTATTGGCTATAATATTGTTTAAATTGATGTATAAAGGCGTATGTTACAAATTAGGTCAAATGCAAATTTTGACACCCTTCTGTTCAGAATTTTAGGCCAGTTCTTATACGAGTATTAGAGTTCACATCTTTACCAGCTGAGATTAGCATACATATATGTGCACCTGTAGAACAGATCCACAGATTACTGAATATGTACTGTAGTTCTGTCCCTTGTATCACGAAGCCCGCACCCATCTCATCATTAAAAATTTTCAGTTTGATTGGAGACGTGTTTTGGTGTGTACCTTCGCGGGATCCCCGAGTGTAAATTTTTTAGCAAGAGGTCTCCAGGTTGTTGTTTGTTTTTCGGCATAGGGTCTCGAAAAGTCGAACTCTGCCACTGTGTCTTGTCCATCTACCCCGTCCTCTGTTGCATTTTGTCGTTTTGTCTACACTCTTCGTCTCCTTTTCCACCCACTATTGTTAATTTCGTGCACCTCTTTCACCCTCCCCCTCCCCCAAAAATTACACATCGTTTGTATTTTCACCCACCTCCTTCTCTTTCTTCATATTTTTTATCAGTTTCGTCTTCGCTTTTTTCCTGCTCTCAGGAAAAATAGTATGATCCCTGCCTGCCAATCTGAGTTTTGCGATTTCAACAGATTCTACGGCCAAATTTCATTAAATGTCACTGGACACCTTTTTTCCTAGATCTCCGAGTCAGAAACTGTACCTGATACTTTACACCTTTATACATGTTGTGTAAATGCATATTGCAGTTTCTAGAGGAGAAGGTATATTGCTAGATGCAGGAAATGAACAAACGAAAACACACACGCACGCACACACACACAGACACACACACACACACACACACACACACACACACAGAGAGAGAGAGAGAGAGAGAGAGAGAGAGAGAGAAGAGGATAAAACATAGAACTTTATTTTATAGCACCGCACAGAGATTGCAAGAGCCAGACCTGTATGAACATGTATGGAACTTACGTTTTATAAAATTTATAAATTCTATTTAACGGTGTTATGGATGTTGGCTTAGGAAACGCCTAAGAGATGGGCTATGTTTTGCTTTAGGCTGAGTTCAGGTTATAATCTAGCAAGCTGATTGTTATTTTGCTCTTTTTTTTTTTTTTTTCTTTTTATATAAATTAGTGTTCACTATTATCATTTGCTAAAAAAATGGGTCGGTTTGCTAAAGTGAATGAATGAGATGAAATATTTCTCTTCGATGCAATTTCTCATTAGATTTATCCCATTTTCACCATTTCCTTTTACTAAATCACATGTAAAGTAAGTTTCACTAGCTCAAATGAAAAATCACTAGGAGTGGCAGCCCAGGTATGATCTATTTATTCTAATATGAGATGGAGAGGGGGAAATGGGAAAGAGAGAGAGAAAGAAAGGGATCGGATGATGGCCATAAAAAGACAGTTTTAGTAGGCTGACACTAGCTACCACTGTGCATAATAATATATATAATATCTATTCAATAACCTGTGGAGATACCATCCATGAGATCTGCGTAAATTATTGTAATCATTCGTGGCCCCCCATTGGCTGAACACATCAACAAAGTTCTTTTTTTATGAGGGGCAAAGTTTCGGTACACCGTTTAATATGCGGCTATTACAGGGAGAAAGGAGAGGCAGAAAGAGATGGTTGCACACGCCCAAAATCTTTTTGTTGTATTATTGTATTACCATGTACGTTACTCTTGACTGACGTCACTCCAGACCTAATTTTTGTTGGCTATTCCCACTCACCAGGATGGAAATGAGCATCTGATCTGAAAAAAAAAAAAATCCTTTAATAGCCCATGACAAGTAAAGTATTTTGCTGTAAGTGATTTCAAAATTAATGCACGTATGTAACCAGATCGACAGTAATCGACACATACTGCTTGGTCGCTCCTCTTCTACCTTCACCCCCCCTCCCCTCTCCCTCTCAACATTCTAATTCTTCCCCACGAATTTCGAAGCGCCTTCTGTTAGGCCTAAGGCTAAGTATTAGGTGGGATGGAGGGGTAGGGCGTTTGGGGTCGTGAGGGAGGTGGAGATCCGATCTTGAATTGGGGGCTAATCCGCACTGCGAAGGCTGCCGTAATGTAGTTACGAACTGTCTCCCGAATGGAGGCTCTACAGAATACATTGAAGTTGCTTTATGGGCATGGGGGAGGAGAGAAAGAGAAGAGAACGTTTAGTCGAAAAAATCCGTAAACCACTCTCGGTGGGATAGAGAATAGGGCGTTGGGGGGTCGTCAGGGAGGTGGATATCCCATCTTGAATNNNGGGGGGGGGGGGCAATCCGCACTGCGAAGCTACCGTAGTACAGTTACGAACTTTCTCTCGAATAGAGGGTCTACAGATTAGAATACACTGATGTTGGCTTTTTGGGCACGGGGGAGGAGATAAAGGAAAGAGAACGTTTCGGTTTTTTTTTTTTAAAATCCGTAAACCACCCTTAGTTATTATGCAGGAACGGTCATCTGGGTTTCGCAAGCCAACATTTCATCCATCATTACTTTCGCTTCTTACGTTCTCCGCTGTCAGAGGAATATGATTGGCTGATATGGTCTGTTACATTGGTTGTTATTGGCTGAGGTATCTGTTATTGTCGGAAGCGAGATTTGATGACGCAGTCATAGTACTATTTATAGTTCTTCCTTAAACCGGAAGTGAGTTTTGTTGAAGTTAACGAACTGAGAACTGTCCACTGTCAAGATGAAAGTTTTGAAGGTAGCTCCGTGTGGTCGCCTCCTAAAACCTTTCAATGCAAAGGGTTAGCTGGGAGAAACCAAATTAATGACTTTACTCTTCTCTGCACGTATCATTTTTCAGAGGAATAAGTAGTAAGTAAAAACCTAGGATGATATCATTTTTTTTTTTGCAGTGCCATTTTAACTTGAAGTTCAAATTATTCATTTAGACTCATGGACAATTGAATATGCAGTGCAAGAAAGTTGCAGTAATTCAGCAATAACTGGAAAGAGGACAGAAATGAATGAAGGAAGGGTGAAAGGAAGAAAAGAAAGAGAAAACAAAATGAAAGAAAGACAGAAAACCACTGCTGTGATGTTGACGCTACATGACTGACATCGTAACCCAACTCGACAAAATGACAGTTTATCAGTCTGCGTATGCATAAGTGTGTGTGTGTGTGTGTGTGTGTGTGTGTGTGTGTGTGGGTGTGTGTGTGTGTGTGTGTGTGTGTGTTCAATGAGGGGCGGAGATGTGGTGGGGGTGGGAAGATTGATAGGAGAAGGGGTGTGACAAAGGAGAAAGCCATCCTCCATGGGAGATTATCGGACTTTGCCCTCCAGACTTCCTATGAGGTCATTCTGTTCAGGCCGGATAGAATAATTTTCATTGAAAACCTAATATACATATTATTTTTTAGTATTACTATTATCAACTGTTATCATGAAGAAGATGGGCTATAATTATCCTTTAAATATTAATGCGTTCTCTGCTTTTATTGTTTTCGTAAATACCGTAAGCACACAGTAATCAGCCTGCCATATAGGATGCAAGCCCCTAAGAAAATTAATTTCTTCTTCTTTTTCTTCTTCGTCCTCTGCTTCTTCTTGTTTCCTCCTCCTCCTCCTCCTACTCCTGCTCCTCCTATTCCTCCTTCCTCCTCTCCTTCTTTTTCTTCTTCTTCTTTTTCGGCCGTAGATTGCCAACTGTACCAGTAAAGTGCGGTACAGCACAGCACAGCACAGCACAGTACAGCACAGCACAGCACAGCACAGCGCAGCGCAGCACAGCACAGTACCGTACCGTGCCGTGCAGGTTAACATAATAAATTCTATTATCCAAAATGTCAGTAACACTACATGGACAAACAAAATAATGACATTAAGACAGTGACACATACTGTACAATGCCTGGTGTAGACATGTGAACAATCCTAATTGGTATACGCTGGGCTTTGTGTATCAGTCCTGCAGTCACAGGTGGCAAGTTCTTTGTTTATTGAAGGGCTGAGCTGGCTGGCTGCTGTCAGGCTGACTGGCTGGCTGGCTAGCTGACTAGCTGGCTGGCGGGTTGGCTGGCTGGCTGGCTGTTTGGTTGGTTGGTTGGTTGGTTGGTTGGTTGACTGGCTGGCTGGTTGGTTGGTTGGTTGGTTGGTTGCCCCATTTCCTCCCTCTCCCACCGCGGTCGCACACGTTTGTTCACAGCTGGTTGTTTTTCATCTAAGTTTTGCCAGGGCAGAGGTCTGCGCTCTACCAAATGCCCTTCTAGTCGTAGTTTATGTTTCGATGACATGCAAAATTGGATGCATATTTAAAATTCCGCTCAGTCAGCGCTTCTCTTTGACATAGCATGAAACTCGATTTTTTTATACCCAGTGATACGAAGGGCTTACAGTAAGTAACTTCGCGGATCATAGACAAAAGCTAGCCTTTGACCATCGTTAAATTACTGAGTGGATGCAGTTATTTACAATCGCCCCCGCATAAAGGCGATCCCCGCATAATATGCAACTTTGGCTTAATCATGATTTGTTTTTCAGATACTAAAATAGAGCTTTTTCTGTATGAAAGTCATTGGATAATCGTAGCTCCTTTAAATCGCAACCTCCGAATGCCCTGGATGTGTTGCAGTTGAGGGGAGCTTACTGTATATTCTGCAGGTTCGTGTCGAGATAAAGGCCTGTGCTCGAATACTTTACCTACACATTTTCATGAATGATACATGTCTGTGAATCGTTGGCTGTCAGCAAGATCTAGACAAAAAATTTGTAAAGTATGATTTTTGATCGCGGGAGGTTCTGTGTGACTATATGAAGATAATCATAGCAGATTATGTAGCCTATTCTTAAACACCACATGAGTTTGACTACAACCTTCAGCTAGTTTTAAACAAGGAAGTTGGAAGGTGATATCTGAATTATAGAATCGGGCATCCGACCACGGACAAGTGAGTGACGGAACTCCATTGTGGAAAAGTCGACAGGCAGATACTCAGAAAGTATAATTTTGAGGTCAAACTGAACATGATGATACCTAAAGCGCTTCTTATTGTCCGTTCAAAACCATCTAGACGTCTCTTATCACTGGTCAGACCTAGGAATTGCCTGAACGATGTCTATCTGTCAACCAGACGGCTCTACGTCACCTTACTATTCCGGCAAAACAGAATCCCTTTTTCATTCCTGCTCCGAAATTCTCGTGATTTTGAGAGAAGGAAAACGCAGCTAAAGGATGAATGCTCGCTTCCAGGACTTGAATCGTGGCAACTTAAAACCGACTGTAGGAGATTGTATAGTACAGGAATGAAATGTCGATGTGAGCATTGCAAGATGTCTCAAGCTAAACGTGAGGTTGCTTGTTTTAAACGAAATCAAAATAATAGTCGTTTCCGGCAACCAGATACTTTATCTGACAACAACAGACAAGCCGATGCTTACCAAAACGGAAGAACTTCAGGCACAATACCGACAGCACGGATCTATGAAGATTTCAGACGACAGTGTCTTATGAAGCAGCCTCAAGAACGGAGTTTCCCTAATTCTCGAGAAAATCTCGGCCTTGTAACACAATTGGGAAGTCCGTTGAGAGTGCTTTTGCATACAGGAGTAAGAAGTATGTTTAAAAGTGGTCACTGGAACAGTGGTCACAATGATGCAAATACCAGCCCAAATATACTTGATCAAGTATCCAGCATGGTCGGAAATCCTAACTGGCATACGGAAGTTAGAGAAGCAGTGCTGAGAGCGACAGGGAAGGAGGCCACTAACTTTGTGGACTCGATTGTTCTACCACGACTAGCAGGGTAAGTTTTTGAAAATCAGGGATATGACCTTATCCCCTTCCGGTTTCAGACATCAATTTACACTGCTTGTGTAGAAACCTCTTGATCCTCTAATATATAAGATCTCCCGTTTTGGGGGGGCTTGCCAGACAATGTCAAGAGTCGTCAGGATGTAGAAATATGCAAAAAGACTTGTGACCTAGTTAAAGCACTCAGTTTCAAAGTTTCGGATACAATTTGAGCCTTATAGAATTAAAAATAAAATGTGTTAAGCCTATTGTATTAGCATGCGGTCAAAACCAGCCTAATGAAAAATTGGGGACCAAATCAGAAGGCGAGGTGACTACTTTTGAAAGAAATTAGTGAAAAAGTCTGGGCGTTGACCGCCCGTTTTCTTCCCCTTAAAAAATATCGGACAAAAAAAAAAAGTACATAAACCCCCACAGGAAAAATGTTCCTATATCAGAGCAGAATTATTAGAATAACACATTTTGTTTATAGGACCGAAAGAAGAAAAAATGAAAAAAAAATAGGTGCCAGTAAACTTCCCTGCAACCCTGGAATCCGGTCTCAAGGTGGGATTCCTGGTCTGAGGGTAATGGACAGGGTCATAATAAAAGGTTGCATTTGTACACGGCACGTCATCCCTTCAGCCAATCAGCGTGTGTAAATTCGTGTACATCTTCACTTCAGTGTTCCCTGGTCATGCTAGCAGACCGCTATGGACCATGAACTGAGTGGTCAGCAGCAGGTCTGTGCAGTTCCCCCATAGCTTCGATTCATAGTCAGCTGGCAATGGCCAAAACTGTTCTCTTAATTCTGGCAGGAGAGGGCAGTCCTGAAAAACATGTTGTGGTGTTTGGTCTCCTGCAGGCACTGGCAGAGAGCTGAGCTGCGTTTGCCTATCTCATGCAAATGCTTTTGAGCCTGCAATTTCCAGCTTTCAGTCGAAAGATGCTAACTTCATCTGATCTGTTGAGGTTTCTAAGGGAATCATGTACATCTGATTGCTTGATTTCTTTCATGAGCAGTATTGCCAGGATATTCCTGCCTATAGCTTGGTTTTAGCTAAGAAAATACACACATGAGAGAATTCCAAGGCAATGATAATGTCCATGGTCTGTTCCAAGGTTGCTTTTTCTTCCTGAACCCTATCTTAATACACATAAAAAAAATGGACAATTAGGAAAACCTTTTATGACAACAACTCATTCATCATAAACATCATGACTAGATACAGGATTAGATAAGAAAATGCACACATGAGAGAATTCCAAGGCAATGATAATGTCCATGGTCTGTCACACAGTTGCTTTTTTTTCCTGAACCCTATCCTGATCCACACAAAAACGGACAATTAGGAAAACATTTTCTGGCAACAACATATTACCCACAAACATCATGGATAATTGAATTAAACTTCACAAATTCTTAATTTGCTTATGTTTTCTTTTGATCTTGAGTATTTTAAAAAAATAACTATGGGTACAGTACAGTGGAAATGATAAGAAAAATGAATGACACGCTATTCTTCAAGACATCCTGAGAAGATTAGCCCTCTTCATGAGACACCACGGTGTAGACTGCTTCCACGCCAACGGTTACCACTTGTGCTTTTGATTTGGTTAAATTGTAACGAATAGATGAATTTTGAAACAAGGGTGTATCCATTTAAACCCAAGTTTCATCCCACAGAACAGGTATAACTATTTGATTAATTTGAAAGTGATCGAAAGATGAAGTGAAATTAAAATATGATCCACCAGCACGAATATTTATATAATTTATTTATCAGTATGAGTGATAATATATAGTTTTAAGTGGCCCTTAACTTTAGTTGTTGTTATTGTTAATAATATCATTTCATTTCATGGCCAGGGAGTATATAATAAAAACCTAATGCAAACATCTGTTCCTTGTTTCTGGTATCATAGCTACATTCAGGAGGAGAAACTTGTTACAGAGAGTCTCATGATTTTGCTGTTGGCCAAGATGGCCGGCACACCGCCTGGATCCACTGCAGTGTCAGCTCTACCCAAATCTTTACCTCTAGAAGGGTGAGTCCGTATAAGCAAAGGCGGTTCCGGATCTTGGAAGAATGGATGGATGGATGGATGGATGGATGGATGGATGGATGGATGGATGGATGGAGTGTGTGTAAGTACAAGTAGATGTCAATATCTTATTGAGTTCTTGTGAGAGTGAATGAGTGTGGAAAAGAAGTAACATACAAGCGTGTATGAGAAAAGAGTTTAGAATGATGATGCACGAAGACATAGTGACCTGCATGGTAGGCAAGGAATGGCTGGAAGAGGTGTGTTTGGATAATACATAAAGCACCCAAAATGTACCCTCTCCTCTTCTTTCTTTCTTTCTTTCTTTCTTTCTTTCTTTCTTTCTTTCTTTCTTTCTTTCTTTCTTTCTTTCTTTCTTTCTTTCTTTCTTTCTTTCTTT
>JAWQUT010000729.1:174068-195247 GCA_033807755.1 Ellobium chinense
TGATAAGAATGGGTCTCCGTACAATCATTTTCAGGCACATCTCTTTAACTGCCACACTTATGATGATAAGAATGGGTCTCCGTACAATCATTTTCAGGCATATCTCGCTAGCTACCACACTGACTTATGATGATAAGAATAGGTCCCCTGACAATTATTTTCACACACATCTTTCTAGCTTTTTTTTTGTTGTTGTTGTTTTCTTCTGTTTTGTGTTTATTCGCCTCTGTTCACTAGACAGGCATGGGTCAAAAGCCCATCCCATGTCTGTCTTCCCAATAACAATCGAAAACTCGTGCCTGAATATGGACATATCTACATGAGGTTTCACCACACCCTTCAAGTCATGATACTCAGGAGTGATCTGCACATATTTCTAGCAAACACACTTATGATGATAAGAATAGGTCTTTGTACAATTATTTTCAGGCACATCTCTATAGCTACCACACTAATGATGATAAGAATGGGTCTCCGTCTCCATCACGAGGTGGAAAACCTTGAGGCTCTAAACTCCACTGGAACTTCCCTGCAGGTCAAACTGGCAGTACTCATTGGGGATCTGGTGGAATCCGCCATCTACTCTGCGACAGTTAAATTGCAAACGCCGGAGGTAATCAACTGAGTTATAATACTGTATATCTTAATATTTTAATAGTAAGTTGTATATAGAGTGCTGTAGAAGTGGTTGTACCTCGCGAGACGCTTATTTTCAATCTGTACTTGACACCAGAATATTACTCTATATGATAATTAGGTATTTTCAGCTATATCACGTGACCTAGGAAATCTTGCTCACACGTTGCTTTGTTTACATGCTCTGCTTATGTATGATTACCCGTCATTTATCAAAATAGCCTAGCAATCCCTAGATCACGTGGTGTAACTGACCCGTCTGAAAATACCTCATTGTTTTTTTAAATGTTCCTTTTTTTTGTTGTTGTTTTGGTGACAGAGGACTCGTTGCTAGTAAATTACTAAATACTCTCTTACTCGGATAGCGAGGCAACAGACGATCTTCCTCAGAAGATATCCCCGTCTAACAAGTGTTTCGGTTCTTTAACGTCATGACATTCTAAAGGGGATGGGCTACATCTGGGTCATGACTCCCAGGTGTCCTTCTGTTGATTTTTTTTTTTCCCCTCGGGGGAGATTGGAACCCGCAACCTCCAGTTTCTTAATTCTTTGCTTCATATCATCTCTGCCACCATGAAGCCATTGTAAATAAATAGTAACTCGCAAGAGAACCCAATTGCGGCTATCTCTAGATGCTACTTCTCATTATCTGAACATAATCGAGTACAGAATGTGATTTGTTTGTTTGTTTGCTTGTTCGTTCGTTTGTTTGTTTGTATGTTTATTTGTTTGTTTGTTTGTTTGTTTGTTTGTTTGTTTGTTTGTACGACACAGATTTACCAGTGTGATGGTCTTGTAACATCACCCCAGATTACTCTGGACGTCGTACACACACGAGACAACAGGCATCCGAAGCAAGCCAATATTATATCCAATTCCAATGTTGTCATTGAAAGAATGTATGGCTGAGCGGATCGCGGTATGGTGGCCCCAGCTCAGCTGTATTACCGCTGGTGACGTTTGTTATCTATTTCACAGATTTTAGGAATCACCTTCAAAGGTGTATCCGATCTCATCACGTGTCTCTTCCTAAAGACGAACAAGCACTCGAAGGAAGACCTATCGAAAGCGACGAATCTGACAACCAAGTCCGATTCGGAAGACACTATTCAGCAGTGGGAGGGCACACCAGCTCTTCTCAGCGCGCACTGCGAGTCTGCTATGATACTGTCAGGGCATGATTCCCATATCCGTGAGGCTGCACGGCTTTTTGGATATTACATCACTTTGGCCAGATTTGTAAGTGTTACTATCAGCGTGAAGACAAAGGCTACATTATTTTATTTGTCCCCGCAGATGCACGGAAGGGGCGGTCCTTTGAATTCTGTGGGCAGTCAGTCGAGATTCTAAGCAACGGAAGCACCAGTCTCCCAGCAAGCCAAGATGCCAGTGACTGATGCGGAAGAGCTTAAAAAGAGTGCACCCTCGGATGGTTGATAAAGAGCTGTTGATAAAAAGGTCCACGACACATATTTCGAACCGTAGATGGCGGCTGCCGTTTTGCCAAGTTCCCACTTCCGCTGAGCACAAAAAATGTCCAAATTTTTAACTAATGTCTCGAAGCTGCGCACACCTCCCTACGCGGCTAGCGCGCAGCAACAAAGACGTGCACGTTCCCAGGGAGATTTGAAAGATAATGTTTTCAACATGGCACTGCCTCTACCGTTCATAGCTGGTGCATGATAGTGTGTGTAATGGAGATTAAGACAAGGAAATCGCTGTGTAGTAAAAATATTCTCTTGAAAAACAATTAGCCCTGGTGGTTGCAGGGTTCCCGTGAAGTCCCGTGGAACTGCTGCGTTCGTTAGGATGCCATTTTATGTTTTCTTTAAGAGTAAAAGACGAACAAATAGTACCAGGCATTTCAGATAACAAATAAGTATATTAAGATCAGAAATAGCAAGGTTGGAAAACGGATTAATAACTAAATTTTGAGAGCATCTTATCCCTGGATCTTATGAGTGATTAAGAATAAAAGCACACATACAAAAAAAGGCCACCAAATAAAAAAAAAAAAGGCCATGAAATGTGGTCAGAGACGTTTGCCCTTATATGACACTAGTGGGGGCACACGGTGATAGCTTTCATTGTACGTCATGACATCATTGTTATGCCTTGCAGTGTGTTCATAATCTCCTTGCTCCAGAGTCTTTCATTAGAGAACTTGCGCATTAACGACTGCAGTTCCCATCATGGTAATAATTAATTATAGTAACCCCGAATATTCAACGCTAATAAGGCTGCATTCCACACTGATGCACAAATGGAATTCTTACGATGGTAAGCGATCCCATTGTAAATGCACAAGCTCTTGGTTTTTATGCCTTGGAGCGTGTTCATAACCTCCGAGCTCCAGAGTCTCTCATAATCTTAATCTTTCTATTTTTCATAGACGCCCCTTCACAGCACGTTAGATGATGAAGGATCCCTGACTACCAGAACCCGGTACTACGACACAGCATTGGAGTCCTTGGCGGCTTTCCCGGCGAGCGAGGAGAAAGAACTGATGATCCTCCTTGCCAAGGACTACGTTGGAGGACTTTACCTCTGAAGGTTAAAGAAGCCTATTCCAATTTGCCTCTATGAACCAATAAACTGCTTTTTCTACGGTCACTTACAAGAAATTCCACGACCTCTAAATCTTCTTCAGTACTTTTCAGCTTTCAAAGAGCTTATTAAAAATTATGTTAAAATAGGGGTCCTTCATTTCATTTTCGAGCTATCAACCGGTACATCGAAAAGCGTTAACAAGCTAGCTGGTTTCCTTAGTGACAAGTGTTCCGCAAAGAAGGTCACACCGAAACCGAAGTAATTGACCCAAACTTCAGGTTTAGGTTACAAACTCAGGAGAGACTGCAAATTTTTCATCTACATAATTAACACGGATCCTCTTTTTGTAAATATTGTGCGCACACACGTCACTGTGTGTACATATATATATTGTATCGGTTAAGCTGAAAATAAACTTTTTAAAAAGTTACGCCAGCCCCTCTAAAAGCCCGCTATATCTGAACAATTTGGCCTCAAAAAACACCAATTTGGCTGCATACACCACAATAGTAGTGACATCATGAGCATAAACATCAATTTAAAAAAATGGAACAGGTCATTTGGATATGGGAAAATCCATTTTTACATATTTCGGAGACAATCAGGAACATCGCAGACCACCATTTTTTTTTTTTAAAGGACCAGTTATGACTTATACATGATGAAATCAGTGCAGAAATTAACTCCTCCGATGTGTATGGGAGGAAGCGTTTCTTGGCCGTTGGTACAGCAAAGTCTACGACTTGCATCTTTCTATCGGAAAACACCAGTATTCGCACTGGAGGTTCACACGGCCAAAGTCATGTTCATTCTATTGAGTCTGCTCCTTTTCTTAACGACGTTCACTCTGGCGATCGACTCTTCTACGCACATATTCTCGACCCGGCATATTTGATACAAATGCTCGGTTTCAATTTCGGGGACCGGAAGTGAACATTTCAGGGACGAACCGCAAAAACCAATGACGTATGGTCCATTTAAAAACACCGAAGTCAATGGCTATTCATGAAAGAAAGAAAATCTACGTAATTATCAAAATAATACTTACGGACCGTTTAAGACGAAAAAATTATCAAAGGAACACCTTCAGACCAAAAGGAAGGTGCATGCAAAATTTTGGGCTGGTTGGTGCACAAATAGTCGAGATATGGCTGTTACAAAATTTCACGAGCTTTTTTATAATATAAGATACATTCCGAAGAATTTACAAGGATGTGGAAGAAATTCCGAATGAGACCCACATCCGTAACCAGAACTCATGCCTACTAATAGAATTCAAACTCTACCTCTAACACTACCCCAGCACCCAAATCCTACTCTTAACCCTAACCCTAATGCCCACTGAGATAGGAGCATCATTCGAGAGGAGTTCATAACCCTAATGTCCGTCAAGACAAAAGCATACAAGAATAGGTCTCATTCGGCATTTCCCCCCACCCCCAACCCCCAGTATTGTTACCTCCCTGCTTGCCCTAGATCCAGTGTTCCACAAGAGGCCTTCATGCGTTCAGAGTTCTCCCCTGTCCACTTTGCACAAATTTGAAACTCGAGCAAAGTATTAAAACTCGATTTAAGCTCCATAATCAAACTGAGTCAGGCATCAGACTGTCAGGTCAAATTTCTTGAGAGCAAATCTGTAGAGGCCTTTAGTATAGCTACAAGTGTACTAGCAAGTGAGAAATTTAATAGCAAAGATTCAAATCCGAATGGCAGACACAGTTAATCATGGCTCCTTCCCTATCTCACTCCTTTGTCTTTCCCTTTCCATCCATCCATCCATCCATCCATCCATCCATCCATCCATCCATCCATCTATCATTAACAGTCAAGAAACGAAATTAATCCAATCTGCTTTATTCATGAACCATTTGCAGGAATGTATGACCATTCGCATGAACAGGTAAAGTCAGTTTAGTGAACAGAAAATGGGTACACCGCATAAATGAAACACAAAAGGATATAGGAACACAAACAGCTTATGCCCAATAACAGAATGAAGTAATGAAAATTACATGATACATCAACACATCTGGGAATTGAGAGAAAAGTGTAAAAAAAGCTGGTAAACATAAAATGCCAATCACCATCAATTCACTGGTTGCTTTTTTACATTCATACCATTGGCAAAAACATTTCAGCATCTTGCTACAACATTCCCTAAACTGCTTCTGTTTTATATAGCAGGTATGAGAATCTTGCAATAAGCAGTTAATTTGCACGTCTGGCAAGAAATATATGGAACATACAACATTTCTGCAGAAGCCGTAGTGCTATTTCCTCATGCCTTAATTGTACAGAATAGCAGCATTAAGGTGCCATGATAGTTATTAATTGAACAATTCCATCAGCTGTGCAAGTGGCTGACAAGTTTAAAATTTTGTACATGTAATACAGCATGTTCATGACCACAGAGAGTTATTAACCATAATTTCAAAGATAGAAGCAAGAACATGAATTTCTATATTCTATCACTTAGTGACAACAACCTGAACAATTTGGTCTCATATATTCATTTCTTCCATATAAAGCAGTCTGCCCATATGGTTATGGTGTTGAACTCAAAATCTGCAGGTTGTGTTTCCAATCACTTCAATGTTAATGTTGTAAATCCTTGGGAATGCATTTCATTCACTTTCCACATGTGTGTAAAATAGACATCCAGCTAAGGTCAGTGAAAGAGATTGACAGAATGATAGTGGTCTGTGCTAGTAAATGGCAGTGACACTGTAAGCTTTTCAGGGAATTCAGAAAATTTTTGAGTGATCTGGCTCACTGGGGTAACAGTCATGAAAAGTTGCGTGAGCTGGCATCAGCCTGGATTAAAGGATACGAGAATTAAAAATGTTATTACCATTGTTATTATTTGCCTCCTGGTCATTAGTGTTGTTAACAGTCAGCCTATTACCAACAGTCCAAAATGTGAGGAACTTGCCGAATTTATTCTTTATGTCTTTATCTTGATAATATCATTATAACACGACACTAAATTAATCCCTTCATATTTCTATATATCAACAAGAACTTCAGGGTTAAAAAAGATTTCAATTCTTTGTAAAACTGAAAAAATTTGTCAGCGCTATTCAGGAAAATCAGTTGGAACATTTTGTCACTCCCACTGCAAATGGAAGAATCATCTGGGTTTAAAGCATTTTGCAATGGGAATGATTTGAATTCAGCAACACTCCTATGTCAAACAACATTTCATTCAGGCAAACCACTGATGAAACTACAACTCACACCATGTCATATACAGGGAATTATCAACATGACCTCTGCCTCCATCCTTACTTCCAATGAGATAATATCAGGATTGTCCAACATATTTACCATACATCTAAACTATCCAGCTCACCATCAAACATGCAAAACTAACAATTCATGCAAAATTATACGTATACATATATGAAGACACAGACATACTGCACAGTCTTGGCTATTACTGTTATATTTTACTTATATACATAAATTTTGAAAGTATGTTCAAATACTATGAAATGATGAAGAAACAGTATATATTTTTTGTTTGAGAACATTATTTACACCAACAACAGAGGAAGAAATGCACTATTCATCTACACCTACAGACATAAATACATACACCATTGCCTAAAAGAGAGATATTTGTATTCACATGTACCTGCTTCATTATTTTCATTTCGTCTTTTGCTTTTCTGTCACAAGCCCCGTCCCTCACAGTACATTACTGCGCTACTAGGAATGTCACAGCTGAGATATGTTGCCACCAAACTTACAAATGCATCAATCAGACATGAACATACAAGTTTCAAGTATAGCATGCAAAAGTTATTTGCTCCACTTTGTCACCAAATTTAATCCTGGTACTGGAAAAGGCAAACTCTTCTATTTCTTAAACAATTCTGTCCTAGCATAATTGACAACTTTCAGTCATCAGCTGTGTCACAATTTAAAAG
The DNA here is from genome assembly GCA_033807755.1 of Ellobium chinense. NCBI lineage: Eukaryota > Metazoa > Mollusca > Gastropoda > Ellobiida > Ellobiidae > Ellobium > Ellobium chinense. The sequence goes on from JAWQUT010000729.1 coordinate 181,187, forward strand.
GACAGTAGTAGTTTGGCTGGGCAGCTAGACTATCCTGCAGAGAGTACTTTGGCTGGTAGCCAGATGGTAAGGTTTTGTATGTGAAAAAGTCAAGCAACATACCTCTCAAGCACTGGAAATAAAAACAGGACATTTTATGTATTGTATATATTGACTGTTTCCTGTGCAGATTGAATCTTTCTTCAGATACTGATTCTGTCTGATAATACACCTGTAGTGTGCAGGCTGTTGGTATAAATGAAGTTTAGTACATCGGCTTAGAATGAGAAAACTGACAGTTGGATAGAGGAGATAACTCAGAATCTGAGGCAGCGCGACCATGTGATTTGCGAGTTGTTCTAGTTGTACTCAGAAACTGAAGACCGTGAAATCTAAAGTTTATGTGTTTGACTAACAGACTGGGCGAATTCCGCTGTAGCGTCCTTGGGATAGACATTTCACTTCCATTTCCCTACTCAACTCAGGTGTTAATGAGTACCTGGCTTTAGAGGTGTGGGGACTAGGGTCCTGTACCGCTGACTTTTCTCTGGATTTCATTTGTAATAGTATGCATTTACATGTATGAGTTGTATTGTTCTATGCGCCTGTATTATGGCTGAAATGCATAACATTGTAAATCAATTTCCCTACAGAATAAATAAGTCGTTTTTTCATTTTCATTAAAAATAAAATCCAACCAGAATACTCCACAGAGTGTATTCTGGCTGTCCAGCCAATATACTCACTTTGAATGAAAAAAACATTCTTGCAACATAAATTTTCAGAACAGATGACATAACGAAAGGTAGAGCTGTGGGACCTTGGACTCATATCAACTGATAAAAGTATCAAGCAATACTAACAAACTTCTGTCAAGCCTTGATCTAAACTCCTTTGGTGTATTTCTGATGTTCCATTCTCAATACAGTAGAAATGTATTTCATTTACTGATACATACAGAAAGTAAACTTCTGCAAACACAGACAAAAACAAGGGTAATGTGGTGAAAATGAAATGTAAGTAACAAGCATGAAATTAAACACCATTCTCTTACATGTGTGATGGAAGAAACAATTGCTACCCTGATGCAGAATAAGTCCCTGAATATTTGCTGAAAGGGGCTTTGAGATGTAATGACCACTTAAGCAAAAAATATGAAAAAAACTATAATGATGAAATAAATTCACTGACGCCTAATTAGCAATAATCACAAAACTGGGTTTACTACTGTGAGTGTGTTTCCGTGTGCCAATGTATCATGTAACTCAGTATCTGCTCTAAAATGCCATGCACCTGTCTTGTTCTTCTGTCTAGCAATTGTGATGACAGTTTAGGGAAGAAATGAGAGAGGCACACAAGTGCAAGTTACACTGGTTCACAGATGACTCTTATTACTTACACTTACAGCTACATATCCAGTGGCAGATCCAGCTTGATGTGTGATTGCCCTAATACGGTGCATGAAAGGAATTTCAAAATAAAGGAAAATAACTACAACATGATGTCAGTTGTGACTGTCTTAACTCTGCTTCTACGGTAGCACTAGCACTGATTAAATCAGCAATGTCAATGCTCTCTGATAGTTTAAACACAAACCTGAAAGAACATTGAACAGGAATACAATTTGTTCTTTACCTCATTTACGCATGACTCACTTGCATTAAAAATTCACAACCACAGCAAAAATTACACAGGTCAAAATGGTAAAACTCAAACAAATAGAAAATGTTTCAGTTACTTCTGCATTCATGAGTTTGCATAAATGCTGAGTATTTAGCACAGTGCACTGAGCAGATCTAAACAATTCTGAAGGAATATGAGATATACATGCAGTTGGTGAATTAATATGAATCTACTCTGGAGTGATGCGTAGGTGGCACTAACTTCAAGAATGGATCACCGCCACAAAATGTGACAAGAGTGGAACATAAGTTAGTGGTTTCGCAGAAACAGGCAAAGCCCTAGAAGAAATTACAGCACCATAAGCATCACCACCATATTTTGTGCAATCAGTATGAATACCATAATCTCCTTCATATGGCACAAAATTTTATATTTCTGTGATATGACCTGCTAATTATGTAAGAAAACCATATTTCCTGATCACAAATTGGTCAATTTCTTGCAAACTGTTAGAAGTTTCCCACAGCCTCTCATGGAACAGCCATATGACACTTGCAAGTATAATTTCTCTATTCATGACAGAATGCCACTCTATTTACCTCAGAAGTTCAATGCACCTACAGGGACTACATAAATAGAAAAAGGACTTTGTGGACTGGCAAATCAAGGAAAATAAAAAGTATCTACACCAAACAGCATGTTGAAGGGAACATCGTAATGTAGAAAACATGGTGCACAACTCACAAGTTCATTGCAGTTTCTATGCAAAATTGCATACTATAGTGTTGGATGGTGCCTTTTTCTGCATTTAGGATGATGAATTTAGGACAACCAATAGTTGTGATAGCACCAAATGTTTTGACACTAGATTTTATCCACGTCTCTGAGATCCTTCATGCATGTTAAGGATTTTCTGTTTTGGTGCAGACTTACAAAGAACTTACAACACACTCAGACGTAGGTTAAACTGGAGTAAAGAAAATTCAGAAATGCCCACACAGCATCATGCATAAACATATCGAACAGACATGGGTGAAATCTGGTGTCCAACGACTGGTGCTATTGCAAATGACAAGGGCCCAAAATTCATCACCCTGAACGAAGAAAAATGCACTACTCAGCAATTTGGAGGGAAATTTTGCATAGAAACGCCAATGCACTTATGATGTAGGTTGTGCACCAAGCTTTCCGCATTACAATCTTTGGGAAAGCATCTAGCGCCCCCCCCCACCCTTACAATGAAAGATGGATTGACACACAAAACTTATGCAGATTTACCACATCAATACAGATTCAGTAACACCAGCAGATCCTGAGTTTAACAATGCAGAAGAAAATGAGAGTTAATGCTGTACGAGAATCACATAATTAAGTCTACGGTTGCTCATCACTGTCCCCGCCAAATATTATCCATACAATTTACATTAAACTTTAACACGTTTTGTACCAAACAAGCAATGCTAGTCTTTTACATGTTAATCTTGTGCTGGAAACTACATCACTGCACACTGGGCATTACCATTATTGCTCTGTTATCCTGCCAATTCTCCAGTTACAGAGTATGTCTACTGTCCTCCAGGCAGTCAAAATCAGATTTAAGTCATTCTTTGAATATATGAAGTTAATAGTATGAGATAAAGGATTATTGTGCTTTGTCACCAGGTGAACAAAATCTTGACCTAGCATTATTCTGACCCAAGATACGGTCACTGAAAAAGGTAGGAGATCACCATCCATGCAGTGCAAAAACATATCTAAAACAAATTCAAGCGTAAAGAAATATTTGATATCAAATCAGTCACTTAATCTGCTTCACAAGATATCAGATTTATCCAGTTACTCAAATGCCGATGAAATTACCATTTCTATTTAATGAAATAATTTTACTTTCAATTTCCACAATAAACCAAAATTTGTTCATCAATGGCCCCGATCATTTTTAGAGCCTTTCAGCTCAGTCTCAGTCTAGCGACATAGATTCATTTTGACTGGTTGTTATGAAGAAGCCACTGGCAGCGAGCATGAATTCAAAATATCTGAATATTTCAGCACAAGCAAGAATGTATTTGTAAATTGGTTTGTTACACTTCTTGGATTTTTAATGAAGCAGGAAGAACAAGTGGAAGTTGAAGATTTACATTGCTGAATATGGAATGAAAGACATACAATTCTCACTTTTGCCCACCCGACAGCAGTGATTGAACAGACAGACTCAAGTTTCCAGGTCAGGGGAAGGATTCCACCTATAGATATACAATTTTATGTATATAATACAGGATTCATGCCACCTTTCCATGATTAAAAATTAAGAACCTTTTCAGCAAATCTACAAGCCCTCTGGTCACGGTTTAAAAGAATTAATATTAAACTGCCAATTATTGTGAGCAGGAGCTGGTGGAATAGCACTTTTTAATCTCTCTAGACTTTAAAATAACATTTACTGTATTTCAGTAACATTTAAAAAACATTTTAAGTATTCTCCTTCAGACACTAAAGAACAGTAAGGACCCAACACCATTTTTTTTTAAAATTACATGTTCATTAAGGACCTTAATATATTTAAAGATCATTTAGGATGTTTAAAGACTCACATGAACCCTATTATATGTGCAGGAAAGTGCAAAAATGAACCCTCTAGTAAATCCACTTGATATATGCTAATATATATCTTATATATATCATAATAATCTGCTTGATATCTGCCAAATAGGCAGTATACAAAATATCAATGCCCAAAAAGTCATTTTTCAAGGCATAATTCTCTTTGCTTTTGGGCAATCATTTTTAAAGTATTTATTTTAACGTGACTCTTGCCAACGGTTCCATTTCAGGCGACTTTTGTAGAAATCTATAACCAAAGTGCATTATGAGCCAGTCCCATTCTAGAAAAATAGAGGATGACCGCAACATTAAGAAATACACCTATTGAAGAATAAAAAAGAAAGAACACATGAAGAAGAATGAGACTGTTGGATTCATCTCCTGGAGATGAATTTTGATTTGAAGTCAGGTGGCATAGGGATAAGACCCCTCTTCCGTTCCATTGTGGGTGGCTTGGCTGCATCCTCGGGTTCTAAGTTAAAGTTGAACAGAATAGATGCCAGGAAGGTGGACAGAATAGTCTGAGCAATGTTTGAGGCTGGGCATCCACGGATTCCTGGAGAAAAACAATGATTTGGTAATCAGTGTTTAAGTAATATCATCCATGTCATGTTCAAACCTCATAACTATATTGGAAATGTTAAACACTTATGAGGTTTCATTGTTAGATGGGCAATATGTTTAAATGGAACATGAAAAAGAGACTTGTTCACAGTTCTAAAGTCAGATATGAGTAGGGTAATGTGGATTGCGATCACATTAATTCCCAGGGTTGTGAATGACCTGAATGTTGTTGCAATATAACTTCTGAGAAGTCCATTACAAAAGATAATCATGGTGTGCCAATAAATCTCTTTAGAGTGCTAGTCATACATGTGATACTTATGAAGTGTTTTGTTCAGCCCATGATACTTATGAAGTGTTTTGTTACCCAGGTTATAAAATATTCCTGCAAGACCGCTACAGCATTAACATTAAAAAACACACAAAACATTATCCTATACAATATGGAAACCATTTATCATGCTGATAGGGTAAGTAGTTCAGCAAATACAGCTGCAGAGGTCCATAGTGGCTCTGGCTCTTAGTCAAACAAACAATCAAGCAAAATGAATCAAAGCAAGAATGTTTTTCCTTCCTTTCCTCTCCCCTTTCTTACCAAACCTGAGTAAGTTTTACAACATTGCCAAAATTTAGTGCCTGTTTTTAGTACTGGCACTTCCCAACACATAACCCTCTATCAGTAATTGCATTCTGTCTCAAGTATTCCTCCAGTGTAAAGAACTTGACAACTGCCAAAACAGACAAACTTCATTACAGCACAACAGACCTAGAAAGAATGGAATAAACTCTGGTGGTATGGACAATTTCCCATCAGAGTTAATGAACCTGTCTGGTCTGAAGACTCTTGGGTCTCCCCACACATCTTCATCTGTCATGAGGGAATCCAGATTTGGCAAGATTACAGCATCTCCTGGAATTCTGGGGAAGGAAACAGGAAAACTGTTACAACTCGACAACATTTCCAACAATATATTACATCTATCATTTAAAATGAAGCCTTACTTCTATTTCTGTATTCCTGAACATTTCATATTTTCATGACAATGCAGGCTTGATCAATTTAATCATCTGTTCACTGCAGATCTCCTACTAAGCCTAAATAGCATTGCTCTGGGGGTGGTCAAATCTTAATAGACCACATCAAATTTATACTTCTAGAATGTTTACCCTGGTCAAGTATCTGCTAAGTTTCCACACAGAACTTGCTGTTTTCTAACAGTTCTGCACTTTGAGACACATTCAGTTTTCAATGAAGTAGCAAATTTTAAAATTCAAAGTCAACAGCTGACCTACCGACACATGAGCAATGAAGCAGAATGATTAAAAGTAAAGTGCCCCTCATTTCACCTATCTTTGATGCAGTTTCTAAACAATGGACAAATGCAGACACCTGTATCCCTTAAGAAATTTTTCCTTGGCAACTGCATGGGCCATAGAGATGGGGCAGATATTGGCACAGCGCTGGACTTCACAGATGAAAGCCTTGACATAGGTGGGCATTTCTACACTTTTGGATGGGCTTCCTCCTGCTCCTTCACCACCTTCACCTTGCACTGCATGATTAGGAAACAGAGCATCAGAGTGACTAAGATGAGCCTAAAACAATTAAGACACCAAATTCCACATAATATTTCCAAATGAAAGCCCATTAATGCTTACTACACTTAAACACCCCCATAACTTCAGTATGACATTATACTCACAAATTTAAACCACTCAGAAGTCAAATTTAAAGACTGCTCTCCTGGAATTGAGTTTGTGAAATCCCTTTATATTGATCTGTTATTGTGTTCAGTATGTATGAATGATGTGGAATGGATCAAAAAGTCTGTGGCTGCATCCATAAAAGGTATGATTTTTGACAAAGTGAATAAATCAGAATTTTATTATGATATAAATTAATTGACAAATGACAGTATTATTAATTACCTGGGGGTATACACTGTCAGAAAGTGAGCACCTTCAGTGTTTTCAGAAGAAATCTTTCCACATAAGAACTTTTTTTCAGCTTGTGAAAGAAATAAAAAGGCAGGTGCAGCCATTCAAATTGAATGACTGACATGAAGAGGAAGTTGAATGTTCAGCAAACAGATTCAGCCATAGTCACTTGAGTGGATCTATTCAGACTCTGTTCTGAAATGGATCATTCTGGACATCCATTTCACTGACATTTTTATGCCTAGGATATCTGTCAAAGCAGACTGCACTGAACCACAGCTGTTCCCCATTATCTCTGCTGCGTTTTGGATCACAGCACTTCCATCATTCGACAAAATGCAATGAATGGCTTTCATCTGAATGTCAGTTGCTGCACTTCTGGAGATTTCAGACTGCGAGTTAGTGTCAGCTTTTGTCACTCTATGTTTAATTTCGGAAGCCCAGTTTCTGGAAGCTGAATAGGAAAGAAAGCCATCTGTAAGTGTAAGCACCACACTTCCATGAATATTATACGCCATTTTTTATTGAGGTCCACGATGATAGTACAAAATTTCTTCTATTCAAACTGCATAAAATGCACATCCCTGCCTAAATTAGAATTCTGCCATTTGCAATGAAAAAACTGCATCATAATGAAATTTGGTGTTGCATCATTAGGGATAGTGTTGAAGACCGATGTATTCACTTTGTCAAAGTTCACATGAGTTCTGGGCGAGGTAAAAAATGACAACAAATGACACGAGTAACACTACATAACGAATTCCTCATCTCGGCGTACCAGTGTAGTTAATTATTTTATGTTTGTCGTTGAGGAGATCTACCTGTCTTTGTGAACACATTGTCTAGCTGCTCCCTGACTTGATCAGCTATTTCAGGATGTCTGAGTATAAACACCAGAGCCCAGTAGAGTGTGGCCGCTGTTGTGGTGGTACCATGCCATAGTAAGTCATACACAACAGCCTGACAACTCTTCTCTGCAATATCAAGAAAGTCCAGTTAGGTTTATAAAGAGTCATAGTCCAAGTCACTGCATTTTCAAATATTATGTCACTGCAACAGTACTTTTACAAGGTTAATGTAATACATCTCCATTTTAATATGTGGCACAAGAAATTTTATTTCCATGACAACATAACACCAGCAGTATGATCAGTGTGGGGTCATCATCTTAAGTATAACTGCTAAAAGGCATCCATTCTAGGCAACATTAAATAAAGCCAAACAACATGGATAACAATTTCTTGTATAATCTGTTACCTTCAATAGTGGTTTTCTCCACATTCTTATGATTCTTCATCTCCCTTAGGTAGATATCCAGAAAATCCACAAGTTTCTCTTCATTGTACTCCGCTTTGTGTTCCTCAAACACAGGATTGATGATTTTTTGGTGAATCTCTGCCATGTTGATCCTCAGGAATTTTACATCAAAGAAGTCCCCCATAAGGAACTTCTGGAAGGGGAAGAAGTTGGGAAATTTGCTGTCTGAGAACAATTCAAGATTCTCTTTATATCGAGCCACGGCTTTCTCTATCTTGACATCCTTGTAGTCCATGCGCCGTGAGAAGATTATTGCACTGAGTGCATTGAACACAGCAGACTGAAGAAGCACCTGTGGGCCAAAGAGAAACAAAGATAAACTTCATAGCATCACATCCATGTTAAATAAAGTTTTTCTATTCTGCCCTTGTACAGACCAACTCCATTATGACATTTCTCAAATCCATGAGGTCTATACTGTACAACCATTACTTCAGGTTTCAGGTTGGTGATGTTTCCAGTTTGGCAGGTTTTATGATCTCAGTACTTGATACAAAGTGTGCACTGCTATCTTCAAATAATCCTACTCTTAAACCTCAAGCAGTGCATTCATCAGTCATCAGTAAGTGTACACATAATGACCCTGGATCAGCTGAACTTAATTCTTAATCTCATACAAAACATGAATGTCTGCATTGATATTTACAACTATGTGTGCTTTTAACAGCATCTGCCAATCATATAAATTTCTGATTTAATATAACACTTCATTTTATTTTAAACTCACACTTCTCCTGGAAGCTGCTTTGTACATGGTAGCCACCTTAAGTTTGTTCTAAAACTACCTTTGCATCAAACGCCTGGCCCTCCTCTTCCTTCAAGGCTGTGACCAACTGTGCTGCTTCTTTACGTACTAAGGCAGAGACATTTGGACTGACATGTTGAATCCCTAATTCAGTTGTCCTTCGTTGCTCCCTCCACTCTCTCCCAGAGTTACAGATAACACCTGCAATGGGCAAAGGAATAGAAATACTGTTTTCATGTATCAATATGCTAAAAAAAACTGTCATAGGTCAGGTTCAGAATATACAGGAATGCAACTAACTTTTCACAGATTTCTCTGACCTTTTAGTTCAAGACTAGATCTAATTTCGCCAAACATACACTTTGATTTTACAGATGCTAAAATTACATTATTTAAGGGNNNNGGGGGGGGGGGAGGTGAGGATAAAGGCAAGAGATGACAACAGAAACTGGACACAAAAAAAGAATGTATCATTCCCTATATCATGATTTATTAAGCTAAAGAAATTCTCAGACTGATGTCAAATTTATTGTCCAGATATGAAAACATTTCTGATTTATGTGCTACCTGTTGAAAGTTCTGAAGCGTTGCAAACCTGAATACAATACAGTTTACAGTCTGAAATCAAAGACTGAAGATGTGTGCGGCAAGAAGTAAAATTAAGTGTATCTGCTCGCCTTCCTTCCAGAAGCTAACACAGCAACCTGCTATTCTGCTCCTGCTCTCTTCAGCCCTATAATTGACATTTGCCCACTATTGAATATCAAAATGATAAGTAAATTTCTATTGTCTGCTTTAATATGCAGTCTCACAATGAAGCTCCGTGTCTAACTCTTAAGTTTTGATCTTTAAGTTACATAACAGATCCTTAGGATCAAATAATTATGATTCAAATACAGTACTAGCTCTAGCTGTGTCGGTAGATTAAACGTGTAAATTCAATACTGTGATCTAGAAAATTGTTTTCTACATGTGACTATGAATTCATAATATACTTCTAAATATTCCCATTCCAGGTTATGGAGTCTACATCTGGGCTACTAGTCACACATGAGTGACAGAATGATGTCAGACTGTCACAATGATGTCAGACTGTCACGATGATGTCAAACAATAACAAGATCACATACAATTTAATGTCAAATCTACTCTCTGGGTTGCCACAAACTTTCCCACATTTTTAAAAACAATTTTTCACTAGGCGGTGGAACACTTTTTCCTATGAAGTTAAAGTTTAAGTCATCATTTTTTTCCTATGAAGTTAAAGTTTAAGTCATCATACCCTTCATCATATAAGATTTAAGTGGTATTGAACTAGTTTTCACTCTTTTTAAAGATATGGAGAGTACTTCCACAAAAAAAAATGATGAACCATCAATCGAAGTTTTCACATTTTCCATGTCTGTTCTGTGAGAGTTGGTCTTTTTTTTTTTTTCTGATTATGTTCAGTTGTTTTCTATCTAAACCTACAAACACCTATGACTATGACATTTTCAGCAATTTTTTTTGTTTTTACATTTTACAAATCTGTGGCAACCCTGTAAAAAAATGATAAAAGAAAAACCTTGGTGACTCACCAAAGTGAAACAGGTCACATGTTCTTGTGTTAGGCCTCCAATGAAACTCCTCTCCTCTTGTCATAAATGCCTCTTTAATGGCAGCTAAACCATTCACTACAATCACCAACTGTGCATCAATATACACACTATAAACCTCCCCCAACTCTTTCCGTAGTCTGCGTAAAATCTGTATTGGGTCTCCTCGTAACAAAGGTCTATGCCCAACAATAGGGAAAATGAACCTTGGGTTTGGTGGGATGTCATAAGGACGTCGTACAGATAGCCACAGCAGCAAGGAGCTGACTGAGAGGACTATGGAAATGTTTGGGTGATTGTACACTTGATCAATCAGGAAGTGTACGGCAATATAAATCGACATGTTGAATGACTCTGGGAGATGCAACACTAGTGTCTCTGATGATTCTGAATCAAGTTGTTGATTTCAAGCATCAGAATGTATTTCCTCACGGCAAAAATCAAGTGTGTCAGCAAACACCTGAAAATAAAAATGATATGCCAGCTGAATTACACTCTAATGACAATGTTACATTCACTAAAGAAAAACACCATATTTCACTACGATGTTTACAGAAAACTTGATACATGTGAATGTGTACATCTTTGTACAGTCTTGTCTTAACCTCCCATGGTGAATGTTAAAGAACTAAGAATGTATAACTTTCTCATGCCTTGCAGGAAATCACAAACACTAATTGTCTGGATGAAATGAACATGTTACATGCATTTCCCCAAATAAAATAAGGACCTTTTTTTTTTTTTCCACAGCTCACTTAATAATACTGATTCAACCTGTCCCCCTTTACTTTATTTTCATAAACATATAGGGTTGCAACAGTCAGAAGAAACCTTGAACGTGTCATGATCCACATTCTTGAAATATCAGCAGCATTTATACAGTCGACTCCGTTTAATCGCCTTTTCCGCTTAATCGCCTTGTTTCCCAGGAAACTGAATTTTTTTCTACATAAAAGTCACTAGATTAAAAAGTGTAAATCAAGTAAATGGCTGTCGTTACCGATGAAGACCGTGGCAAAAGTCTGACAAATGGATAACTCATAACCTGGAAGGCCTCATTTAACCAAATTTTCCTCAAAAGCTTAGCGTTTTAGTTTTAGAGTCATTCCCTTAGGGTGGCGGAAACAGGCACCACCAAGGTTCAGGTATCAATTGTCAATTACATGAAAATATCCAGGCAGATTCAAGCTATTTAAGAAACACCAAATTAACATAAATTACATCCTCGTGCAAGACTGCAGGTTAAATAATACAGTCTATACTCCTAATTAGTACAATCCTGGACGGCATAGGCCATGGCAATGCCCATGCCAGAGTGCCCATAGTCAGTCTAGCCCCACATCTTTTACTACCGCCTCGTCTTGTCCCGACGCGTGTCTCTGTGATAGCGTTTTTCAGAACAATAGCAAACTTGAAAAAAGCAGATAGTCTAATTATATTACCATAACAAAAAGCGAACAATTTAGACGTCTATTCGTTGAGTTCTGTCGTTGTTGATATGCAAACGATGACCCAAGAAATGTTCTATGAAGTCCTGTAACTCCGAGTGGATTAACCGGCGGAAGTGGAATCTTAATTTTTAATTAGGACGCTTGTATTTGTAAAAAGCGTTTTTCTTAAAGTAAAGAAACGGAACAAAATGTATAATCATCAATAATATGAATTATTCATATCTCACAAGCTAACCTACCGGTACTATACTATACGATAAATTTTGATATTCTGTGGACAAGCCCTTTAACAGCCTATTATATCTCTATATATCTATATATCTCTATGATATACATAATATCATTCTCGTTATTTTGGATTGACTCCGACTCCTCTCCCCAAGAGGAAGAAACATAAAACAATCTGTTAAACTCAAATTTCGAAGATCTAGACTAGTTGCTGTGATTATTTTACAACCTAACAATTCAAAATACAATATTTAGGATAGATCTACGTCATTTTTATTAAATTCAGGCTGTGTTGCAGTGACAAAATATGTTCTGTTTTAAAAGGGGATGAAAGGGGCTGAAAATCTGAACTGCATTAATACTTTCCAGGTTAAGTAGCTGCGCTGTACATTAATCCATTTTGGTCTAGTTGGTAGGCTACCCCACAAAGATACACCATAATAATCAGTACACCTAGAAAGAGCATGCTCTCTTAACCAGTGATAAACAAGGACGCAAAAATGAATCTTTTCTGGTGGAGTGGGCGGATGGTATGGGACACCTACAGAGCCATAAAATGCAATCCTGAAACCTCTGCAAAGTGATGGGGGGAGAGGGGAGGTCAAAGGTCAGAGGGCCCCCGAAGTAACGAGGAGAAAGACGGATTATTGAGCAAAGAAAAGAAGAGGCTAGAATGAAAGAGTAGAGGGAGAGAGAGAGAGAGATAGAAAAGAGGGAACAAGAAATTTCACCTTATGACACACGGATGACCAGCATAATATCAGAATATGTTAATATCTTTAGAATATTGGGGGAAGGAGGTGGGGAGGGATAACATAAAAGGGACTAAAAACAGCTGGCTCTCAATTCTCAAGTATTTTTAAAATAAAGCAAAACCTACCATTTTCTAATCCCACTGCCAAACAAGTAACGGTAATTTCAAAGATGGCGGCTTAGATAGCGCTTTGTCATGAGGGAGAAAAAATCTTGCCAAAATCAGAGAATTGACTGTACATTGTTTGAGTGTCATGTTATAATTGCCTTTGAAACTCAAAGTGTGGAATATCAAAGACAATAGGGTATTCGAGCAATACAGACAGAAAGGTATCAGGAGCGGATGTGGCAGAAAGGGAGGGGGGAGGGGAGAGGGGAGAGAGGAGTGAGGCGAGGAGGTTGGGGCTGCAAGACCACTGTGATTTTAACATTATATTTTGTTATTTCACGATATTGGAATGTTTGACTAAATATTAGAGGAACCGTTACTAAGACGATATTTGTTGCTATGATATGTCGTTAACATGAATGCATTATACCTGGTGGGAATTCAATTTATTTTTATTTTGAACATATTTAAGCAAACTGGTGTGATACATTGTTAAGTATGTGTAACTTGTTGTGTTTTCAGTCATCAAATTCGGAATTTGATTTTTTGTTGCCATGGTAACGGTGGCCATCTTGGATTTTGAGACATAATTTTATAACCTCAAAATTTCTCAATCTAAGCAAGCTAGAATCAAAATTCTTTTTGGCAATGATTTTTCAAATTATCCTACAGGGAACTATCTAGTTTTAATGCTCTCCACTCATCCCTGTGATATTTTATCAATTTTCAAAAATTGCCCTATCAGAAACTGTGCAAAATTTGACACCTGCCCCACAAGTGATTTGCTATAACACAAAAAAATATCCAAGTAAAGTCTTTTAAAACTAGATAGTTCCCTATAGTATTTATATCTTTATGTTCATGCAAAATTTCAGAACTCTAGCTTCAATAGATTTTGAGATTTTGAGATTATAAAATTGCTACCTCATGAATATTGCAGTTCTGAGAAAATCGCGTTTGAACTACATGAACCTTGACTATTTGTGAGAGGGGTGAGTTGCTAAAACTTCTTTTTTTTCTGTTTTCCAGGCTCCAAAACAGAAAATGAGTTTGTGTATTCAAATCTACAGATAATAAAGTATCGTTTCCCGTGATTTTTTAAAAAATCGATTTTTTAAGCTTAAACCGACCTTTTCTCACCCGGATGCCCCCCCCCCC
>JAWQUT010000729.1:195271-211497 GCA_033807755.1 Ellobium chinense
TTAAATTCATATCTTCAGATTGACTTTTGAAGAGAATGGACCGTTTTTTTTTTAATTCTTAAAGGTCTTGGAAAGTCTTTTTTGTTTGTTTTGCCTAATAACTCAGCTTACTAATAGGTAATAATAATAATAATAATAATAATGCGGCTTATAAGTCTCATATCCTGGCTAATGCCCGCGCATGCGACTTCACACTATTATTACCCCAGCAGGCCTGATCACTCTAGGACTTTCTCGACTCCCTGTGGAGCATACAGTGCCGCTGCCATTTACAGGCGCTGATCACTAGCATTCTGACAATATCTTCCACTGCCTATAGCCAGGTACCCATTTTACAGACGGGTGGACTGAGGAAAATGTGAATGAAATGCTTTCCCAAGGCACTTACAACATGACCGTGGTCGGGAATCGAACCCAGGACCTTTAGATCTTGAGTCCAACGCCGTAACCATTAGACTACAAATATTCACCTAATGTCAGCTAGAACTGGCCCCAAAATTGCTCTTTTTTCGTATTTGTTTTTCCAGAGGAGGAACATCCATGACTCTCTTTGAATAATTATAAATAACGTGGAATGTCTTTTTTTTTAAAGGAAAAAATGTTAAATAATAGACAAAACGTGATGAAAATATAGAGTAGCTCCAAGCTGCGCCGCTTCCTTTCTTCCTTTTTTTTTTTTTTTTACTTGTTACTTATTGCCGGAAACTTCATCTGGATATGTCCATAGGTACTCTGATCCCCATGCCAAAAGCCTTCTCAAGAAAAATAAGCTAAATGTGCCAGCTAACATCTAGTTGAGGACAGTTCTGTTTCTTCCAGCAAGCCTACAGCTCCTGGCACTTCCTTTCACCACGTCAATCCCCTTTATACCACTCACTGCAGGATTGTTTTCCCGGGTTTTCTCCTCGTCCTCTATCAGTTTCTTTTCCAATTCCTTGAGGATAGCTGCCTTATCTTGCCTGAGCACTTCCCCAATTGGCTATTTTTTTTCTTTTAACTTTCGAGGAAGCATGCCCTCGGAGACCCCTAAATTATGCTCCCATCTTTGGCGGTCGCACGCCCTCCTAGTACGCATTTAGGCCTCCACCCATACAATATTTTTGGATCCGCCGATGGGTTTGTTTTAAATGCATAGACTATTTAATAACTCGTTAAAGACATTAAACAAAGTAAAGAGCCTCGTCTTCTGTCATCTTTTTTTTCAAAAGGCCGATACAAGAAAACAAAAGGGAGGGGTAAGGGGAGAGGGTTTCGAAGCAATGGTTTTGAGGGGAGGGAGAAAGGGGGGACAGAGCGAATGAGATTGGTACGGCCTTGGGCAGCGAATTCTTCCATGCTGTATAAGTTAATTCCTCGAAGTGAAAGGAATTTACACCTTCCACAAAATAATTGTATATATACAAATTGTCACCACAACATGACACTTGACAGCGACCAATAAAACATGAGACATCGATTAATTTACGTTAGGTCCAGAAACGTAATACTGTAATAGTCTTTCTTACCCTGAAGTGAAAACTATTTCGTCTTTTATTTGTACTATGAGTAATAGAACACGATTTGATATTCGTAAGGATTATATTGCTGACTATATAGCCGCGTAAATTATCTTGTTTACTAATGTATTAATCTGTTCACATTTATACCACAACTAATAATAGTGAATATACTGTACTGCACAGAATAGGAGTCAAAGTCGTACTCAGAAAATGTATATCAAAATGGAACCGCAATAATAGACATTCTTTACATTTGAGAGTTTCCTTCCAGAAGACATAGATGTCTGTATCATTTAATCAGCTAATGCCTTGAAGGTTACAAGACGCCTGAATAATCCCGCTATATAACACTAGTAATTTAAAACTGCCATCACCCCTCTCCTAACGTTCATTAACATTTCCAGTGAGCAGTGATACAGATGACTATCTCAACTTTAATAATGAATGGGTTTGAGGGCATCTTGACATGTAAACTTATGCTTATAGTTTGAACCTTCTCCCATGAAGACTCAGTTGGAACCTCAGGCTATTTACCTTCTTTGCCTATCTTTGTCTAACCTCTGACCCCAAGATCGTGCTGCTGTAATTTAATCTAGACTGGCCAGGGAAGCAATAAGTGCTTTAAGACAGGCCACTGCAGTGTTCACTTGGCTCCTGACAGAGATGAAAAAATTAGTCGAAAGTATCTGCTGTCAAATTCCAACCCGTCAACCCTCATAAATTTGCGCGTGTGTGACCTGAATCATCCCTGACCAAAGATCAGCGATCGTCGCCTCAGATATAGGCTAATGCAGATCAACATGACGTTGTTTTGGCAGAACTGAGCTGCTAATTATCATGTAATCTGGCTTAAAGTAGGACACGCACATCAAAAATAATTTTCCACTTTTCAATACTTTTTCTCTCTAAAAATTATCTATGGTGCCCACCGAGTCAATTTTGCGAAGAAAGAGCATCATTCTGTTATCGTGCGCGTATGTAATATGACGCAATAAGGAGAGCTAGAGTTACCGGGTTTGGCCCTTAAGTCCAGAATTATTCCCCTTCCCCGATCAGCAGAAGCCCGCGGCAAAAACGCTGACGTCACTTATGTTCCAACATCTGCAGACACCTCTACCTGAAAATGTATTATTCAGCTTTTAATTAAGGTTCTGGTATTCCAAATTCAAATGTAAAGTTTGATAGAGTAAGCCAGAAAAAGTATTCTGCATTTTTATTGCCTCAGCATGATTTTGTTTGGCATATATCTACTGTTCACGGAGGAATTAAAACATTCACACCAACATGCTATCACCCGTCCGCACAGCACTGGCTAGACAGCTGGGCCATGTGGCAAGAACGTATTTGACGTAAGCTTATGGCCGCCACGCGCGCAGTGGTTGTAACAATTCGGACTTTGGATAATGTAATCCTATGGGTTGTCTGGGGCCAGCAGAGGCGTCATATCATTATGACAGACACATGAAAGACTGTTTTATTGGAATCATAGGGTACCGTATGATTTAATATGGTCTGTGGGACGGTGCAGTCTTCCTTTAAGTTTTATTCCTAACTTCTTTTATTCATGCTCAACGTACTTGAAAGTCTTTACAGTTTCGGGGAAAAAAAAACAACCAGGAAAAATAACTTGGAAAATAGGACTTCATTTTTACCCTGCAGGAAAATAGTTGTATAATGCCTTATAGTATTATAATATATCTCATTCATTATAATAATATATAACCATAAACTATCATAATATAAGTATACACTACTGCAATACATATAAATACATAATTTAGTCGTTGCTAATCGTCACGATGCAGCACCTTAATCCCATCCCCCGCCCCAGCACCAAAGTTGGGTGCTCATTTACACCTGAATGGTATGAAGATCGGGAGTTGAGGACACAACAACGTGAATCACCTGATGCAGAGCCGTGCCCACAACCCTTAGATTTAGCAGACCTCGGATTGTGGGTACGACCCATGCTGCCCTTGTTATGTTCCTGTTTTCTTGATCTTTATGTGCTTGTCCCCCTCGGTAACAATAATGGTAATGAATTATTCAGGCTCTGTTTGATAAGTTTTTCCTACTTAGTCGTTGAACAATATGTTAATAAGTACATGTAAGAAAGGTAAATCAATTAGGGAAGGTGGAACAGTTCAACAGTTTCGAGACAAAGAAATGGAACTACTGATTCGGGTCATATTGAAACTGGAAACGGCGTGCTTGCCAGGGGCATTACACTAAGGCAACCTCTAGCTGCTGTC
This sequence comes from Ellobium chinense, assembly GCA_033807755.1. Taxonomy (NCBI): domain Eukaryota; kingdom Metazoa; phylum Mollusca; class Gastropoda; order Ellobiida; family Ellobiidae; genus Ellobium; species Ellobium chinense. The sequence continues at coordinate 199,023 of JAWQUT010000729.1, forward strand.
CCCTTAAATTTATGATGAAGTGATAGAAATTAAAAGAACACCCCCTCCTCCCCCCCCCAAAAAAAAAAAAANAAAAACAAACCACACACACATACACGCATACGCAGAGAAAGAGACAGACAGACAGACAGACAGACAGACAGACAGACAGACAGACAGACAGACAGACAGACGGAGAGTACAAAGAGTTTAAACATTTCTGTAGTGCCTTAATGCTTTTGATTCCTATACAGTCTTATAGGTTCAATATCAGCGGAAGGCCAACTAAGGAAACAAACTCCAACGACTCCTAAAAATAAAAAGGCTAAACACTCATCGCAACAAAACCCTTCATTCTAATAGACAGCTACAGAGTGAAGAACAATACCACTTTGTATCCTCTGTACGAAGAAAGCAGTCTTAGTATCACAGAGCTTCTGAGTTTCTATGACGTGATGTAATCGGTGCTACAGAAACTTTGGCACACCCACCGGTGCTCGTTATGATTAGACGAACCCTCGCAACCCTTCACTGAACGAAGAAGGCAGTCTTGGTGTCACGGGTTTTTGATGTAATCGGTGCTATAAAAACTTTGGCACCTTCGGATGAAAGGGTCACGCTACGCCACCGGGTGCTCATTATGATTAGTCGAACATGTGATCGAGTATCGATCAGAGACTGAATATTACATCAGACGTTTTACCGCCAACTCACATCGTTTCAGCTGTACACACAGTTTTCCTTCACACATAATCTTTATTAAGAAAAAGAAAACTGCGGAAAATATAAGGTACCGTGTATGATTTGGCATCTTTCTAGTTGCCGACAAAGGGCTACTGGTCTTGAGAACATCTCACAAGAAGAAACGTAAGCTGAGAGTTGGGAATTTTAGCTAGTGTAACAAAACAGGTTTAGAGAGGGTGGTGTTATTAATAGGTGCGTGTTTGTGATTAACTAACATTTAGCCATCACATAAACCAGTGGCTTGTTATGTATCAGATGGTCTAATATCGTCTCAATACCCAGATAAAGGCCAAAATGCCTATTGTAGAGGAGGGTACAAAAAAAAAAATCATTCTCGTCAGATTGCATTTAGCGAAGCTATTCTTTGGATGTAAGCTCATTTAGTGAATGCATTATGCTGTATAATAGAGTTTAGTCTGTTGAATCAAAATATACTAGATCTAAGACTCTAAGCTATTGTTCAAAACAAGAGTTTGGCCAGTTTTTTGTCTCTGACAATGCAGTAGTCCGACATTGGCTCATGATGATGTAATTGTGAATACAAAGATTAATGGTTTTATTATTCAGAATTTTTTAATCTCCTAGCTGTGGTGGGTTCTTGAGCACAAGTCTTAATAAGCGCATTTACATCTGCATCAGTGTTTTATTATACATTTTTTATTTTATGGTATTATTGCTTCTATTCTGTCCTTGCTGCCACTGTTGTGTGCAACTAAATTCATCATATTGTGCAACACTCTTCCCTTTCAGCCTTTACTGACACTAAGCGGAGAGTAATAACAATGACTGGCATGAGGCCTTGGTCAACGTTGTGTTGGTTTCTTGTCGCATTTGGGGTGAGCCGTTTATCTGCTCTTCATGACTCCACTGATAGGAGGTAAGTAAGCGGACTAAAGGGCGCTGGACGCTGATGACAAGCATGGTGTTAATAGACTGTTCTTAAGTAGTCAACTCCAATTAAGCCAGTTTCTTGTTCAGACAAATTAACAGCTGTATTTTAACCCTTCTACAATTGACGTAAAGCTGAAATCCAAAACAAATCTCACAGAGAAACACTCGAAATAAAACACTGCTATTTTACTAGAAAGCCTAGCCATTGCGCCTGACTCTCACTGCTATTACTCGTGACGTCACCGTACTTTACTTTCCATCTATTGTCCGCACTAGCACCAATGCATCAGAGTCCACTATGGTGCGTAGTTTTCCATGTTAAAGCTATGTGCAGGCTTTTTTTTTTTTACCCGGAAGCGGGTCATTATGAAAAAAAAATATATATTGTCCTATGATGTCACAGTATATTAGAATGAAGACCATGGATAAAGGGTATAATAATAAAAGATTGTGCCTTCGTTCTTCACAGTGCCCAGTTCACTTTAGCCTCGCAGAACTCATCGTCCACGTTCGACCGGGAGCTCGGTGTGTATACGCCTTTAACCCTGTTGGAATGCGCTCGGATATGCTTCTCCGACAGCGATCTCTGTGCTGGATTCTACTACGACACCGTGAACAGCAGCAGCACCTGCGCACTGCTCAGTTGGGACACTCTGTATCCCGTGGTCAATACGTCCTGGTACACTTCATGGCAGCTGTTTGCCCTGACCGATATCCAACACGTCTATCCGAGCCCGGAGACTCCATTAAGCAGTGGGTGCAATTACACGTACATTGAGGTTTTGGGACTTTGCATCAGTCTTTACACAGACGCTGCGGTAAGCCTGAGTTGACGTATGAGATATAGTGAACTTTAAGGGAAAATTAAGGGTAGACATTTTTTCATAGCCTAAAAATCCACGTTATTGTGTCAAAAATTTTAAACTGTGTACATTTTCCTTTCGCCTGATCGTTTGTGAAAAAAACACCCCTAGAATGTTAGGACTTTTGCTCTCTGTTTGCCGCCATTGCTCTGCTGCGTGGTGTAATAAAGCGATAAAAGCTAGCACACGATTGGTGCAGACGTATGCGCACACTATCTGGACTATTCGTTCGCTAATCAATCTCACTTTTTGACGCCACACAGCACGAGTAATGTCGGCGTGCGCAGCGTGAGATTCCCGACATTCCTGCCGTGTTTTCTCAGAAACTATCGGGGGAATGGAAAAGTAGACATGGGGTTTAAATTTTCGGAAAAAAAAAATTATGTTGACTTCTTATGCTGTGTAGGAAATAACTATCTTGTCCCTTTAAGTGACATAGACGAATGTGCTGTTTGCTATGTTTTGCTGTGTGCATTATGCAAGATGGTCCCTGTTTTGAACAGGATAAAACAGTTTGTTTTTTTTAAGATACTGTACATTGCTTCCAATAATATGGACCAGGCGAGGGTGTCAATGATTTAATGATTATTGTTAATTTGAACACATTGTTTATTCTCATCGTTCTTTGTGGGGATCATTGGGAACACTTTTCTATTGCTGATGTGTGACATAGGCCGACGATTTCCAATGATATGATTTAGGTGATATGGAGGTTGTACAGGCTTCCTGTGGTCTGATACTATGGCAATGACACAGTAATTTTCCATGATATGATAAAGCTGGTGTGGGTCATGATATGAATGAGGCAAAGCTGACACTTTTTTTTTCTCTTTGATCTTTTACATGTAAAAGGGCTGAAAAAAAAACAACAAAAAACACCATACAATGGAACCTATTCACTCTTTCCAGTTTTTAATGCATAACATAGACACCTTTCATTTGCTTTCACGAACTGAAAATAAATAGGAAATTCTCTTATGCGGAGAGCGAGGCAACAGAACATCTCAGAGAAAGATACCCCCATCTAACAAGTGTTTCGGCCCTTTGGCTTCCTGACACTCTAAAGGGGCTGGGCCACACTTGGGTCATGACTCCCAAGTGTCCTTCTGTTGATTTTTTTTCCTCGCACCTCCACTTCCTTTATTCCTTGCTTCATATCATCTCTGCCACCATGAAGTCATAGTGGAAGTTGCATTTTAGGTTTATAACATAGACACCTTTCATTTGATTTCACGCACTGATATTTTACCCGTACGAACTGTTGGGGAGTGTTCAGGGTTATGGGTGCACACTAGGCTAACACAAGGAAGTTACGGAGCAAAATTCAGGCATTAGGAATATAAAGATTAATTGGTCACTGGAGAACAAAGAGTGCACCATCCCACATTTGCTGTGTTTTGAGAAACTTGGGGATGAAGTTTATGTTGCCATTGAGGTATAAAGACTTGTAAAAGAGGAAAGTTGGTGTTAGGACTCGGCACGGGCCAAAAAACATCAATTTAACCGATATTTATAACAACATTGAGTCATTATCTATTAATAGAACTCTTTACCGCCAAAATCGCAAAAAATGTGGGATGGTCCACTCTTGCTCTATGGCGACCAATTATTATAGTCTCAATATATTGTCCGATTATTTCGGTACTTCTGATACTGAATCCGAATTTCTAAAATTTGAGATGTCAACAACAGAGGTAGCACAACAGCTCGAGACATCATGTTCACTGCGACTTAAAGCCAAAAGCAATGCCGGATTTAGCTTTGGTAAAACCCTGAGAGATGTAAAGCTAGGAGGGACCCTGGTCAAAAGTTACATCAGTTACACACAAGGGTGTGTAGCACCAAACGACCTTGGGTAGCCACAAATTATTTTTAAACATGAAAACATGTGCCTTTTAATTATTTTATAGCAGGGTATTCAACACAGTGAATGGAAGACTGCATTCACTGATTACATACACGTATTCTTCGTTTAAAAAAAAAAAATTGAAATTGAATTTTGTGAGGTCCTTGTGGATTGTGTGGGCCGTAAAGCTGTAGTTCATTTAGCTACGCAAATCCGGCACCAGAAATCACAATTACAATGGACTTGTGAACATTTTTAAAATAAGAGAAGATATGTGAAAAGACTCTGGATGGAATGTTCCTCTTTCATTAATACTGAAAAGACTCTGGATAGAATATTCCTCTTTTTGTTATAACTCAAAAGACTCTGGATAGTGTGTTCCTCTATTATTAATACTGAAAAGACTCTTTACTTAAAATGACAATACAAAATGTCCGTAGAGGGATCTAACACCTAATCCTTGATTCTTTAGCCCAGTGTTCTGACCACTGAGCTATCGTGGGCACTGCGTAACGAGTCACGAGTGACGCTCAGTCTTTTGTTTTTTTCGGATATCCATCCCTATCCTAGGTGTACTGTAGATAGTAGGTTGCATTGGGCATTGGACGTTGGGCATTGATCAGTGGTGAAGTACTGGTCCTGGGTCCACTAAGACACTATTCATGAATATGTATATTTGTTTTCCATCCTTTATTTGATACAGCTCACCTGGGAGAATGCTTGGATTCACTGTAGTGACATGGCCGGAGATTTGCTCGACTTCGCCTCAGCCAGCGAGTTCCTGCAGTTCCGTGACTTTGCGATAAACGCTAACGCTCTCAACACTTGGGACTGGCACATAGGTCTCAAATGGGTGGAAACTGATGGTGAATGGCGATGGAACAAAACAGGTTGGTGGACGAGAGGAGGGACGGGGGTGGGGAGTGGGCGGATGATGGGAGGATCTGGCTGAGTGGTTGGTAGATTACTTCATGAAGATCACAAGTGCGCATATGACTGGGTTGGATTTTCTGTGCAGAGACATGTATTTTCAACTAGTTTTTCTCCACATCAGGAGCCAAGTGAACCCTACGTGGTGCCTGTCCTAATGAAGTTGTCGCTTCCCTCTCCAGTCTACATTATTTAACAGTGGCAATTTTTTGGGTCAGAGCTTGGAAAAAGATTGGGTTTGCAAAATAGGCGATCCCTGTTCGCTCAAAATAGCTTAAGGTCGCAGCTGGGTCTTCACTGGGAGAGAAAAGGGAGCGAGTAGGACTCAGAAGTTTACTTGTCAAAGTACTCTTACATGCAATTACGTGTATAAGTTTGGTAGTCATCTGTATTACTGCTCAGTGGAAATGGGCAATGAAAATTAAAATAGGGGTGATACCAGTTTTAAATTTTTAGTGTTACATAGTGAAATTATTTAGATGTTTGTACCTGAAATGACAGTAGCCTTGCTAACTCGGGTGAGGTGCATGTCGCATAAAAGTTTTAACTGTCCCACTATACTCATCGGAAGCAAAAGACGTGCAAAAAAATTCATCAATTTCATCTCTTCGATACATTAGGCCAAGCACATGCAATGAGAAGTAATAATCCCAGCAAACTCGCCGGATGTGAAAATTAACATACTCTGCGGAATAGACTCCCAGAGCAAAAGAGGTCTCGCGTTCCCTTATTCATGCCGCCTTTTGGCACAGTAAAGGCATATTGTTATGATAGAGCTCAGCTTGCTCGAGGGATCACTCATATGGCTTCTGTAAGTTTGGTTCCCTATCTCGATAGAGGAAACAAAGCAAATGTAGATTCACAGCAGAACCTCGAAATTAAGTACTCGTATCATGAGTATACCTCACTGTTATTAGTATTAAGTATGAGTTATGCACGCACGGGTCCATGGCTATTCTATCATTTATTATTATTCAGAGGGACCCAATAGTACGTACACCTCAATAAGAAGTCTAACTTTCCCATGCACTAAAGGTATACTTTACATTGAGGTCCCATTGTTTTCAGCTTTTGCTTGCACATCCTCAGCAGGCTAACCGAAAACGAAAATTAATGCCCCATAACTCAGAGATCTATTGCAGTAAGGTGTCTTACTCTAAAAGACGGACAGAAAGCGGTGCAAAAGAAAACAGTCTGGTCTACAATAATTTCCATCTACTGCCTGTTTTACACATTAATTTGTTTCTCCTTTTTATGATATACATATTTTATTCTCCCCGTCACCTCCGCATAAGTTATTTGAAAGAAAGTATCTTTGCCGAAAAATCCAACATGTGTTGCCCTTGTGCAAAGATTGCAGGATGACTAAGTCTGGTGTTGGGCAAATTCACGAGAAAAGTCAGTTCAGATCAAGTTCAGATCACGAAGAAGAAAAAGCCATGAGATCAAGTTCAACTCAGTTCTATGAACATTTAGTAGTATTCAGATCATTTAAAACTGAGAAAAAATTAAAAGCTCAACCTTATCTCAAAGAATTTATTAAAAATCTAGTTAAGAAATAAGACCGAAAATTACTTCTAAACGTTTCGGAGGAGGGAGAAAGCGAAATAGTAGTATTCAGATCAGATCAGATACCCTTGATTTTAGAAATCGGCATTCGGTTCTGGTTTTCGATGCATTTATGAACTGAGCTAAAATCCAGGTAGACGATTAAATTTCAGATCAAGCACCCAAAATAGCCACAGTTCAGATCCAATTCAGTTCCTGAAAAATAGTTATGAAAGGAAGACACGCACATCAAAAATGATTGTCCGTTTTCCAATATTTTTTTTCTCTGAAAATTATCTATGGTATCCATCGAGTTAAGTTTGCCAAGAAAGAATATCGCTCTGTGACCGTGCTCGTATGTAATATGACGCAAATTAGGAGAGCTCAAGTTACCGGGTTTGGCCCCTGCGTTCAGAATTATTCCCCTTCCCCGATCAGCGGCGGCTTGTGGCAAAAGTGATGACATCACTTAAGTTCCGGCAGCTACAGACACCTTTATCTGCCAATGCATTATTCAGTTTTAACTAAGATTCTGGACATCTAAATTCAAACGTAAAGTTTGACAGTGTAAGCCAGATAAAGTATTCTGTATCTTTATTGCCATATCATGATTTTGTTTGACATATCTACTGTTCACAGAGAGATTAAAACATTCATTCCAACATGCTATCACCCGTCCTTAGAGCACTGGCTGGACAGCTTGGACATGTGGCTAGAATGTATTGACGTAAGCCTATGGCCGCCATGCGCGCAGTGGGTGTAACAATTCGGACTTTGGATAATGTAACCCTGTGGGTTGTCTAGGGTCGGCAGAGGCGTTATACCATTGTGACAGACGCTTGATAGACTGTTTTATTGGAATAATAGGGTATTGTATGATTTAATATGGTCTGTAGGACGATGCAACTTTCCTTTAAGCTCAGATCAAGTTCGTGTGAACTGACGCGAAGTCCCGGGTTCGAATTCTCTGCTAGCGACGAGTTTGTCTTTGAGTACTGCTCGAAAGTCACCGTCGTGCCGGCGGCCATTATAAGGCGCAAGCCTAGCTGCTGATATAGCCATGCTTGAATAGAGACATTAATTAATCCTTGTGATGCTACGACAGAATATATTCTACCTTCCGCTTGCGACGCTTGAGTGCGGAGACGAAATACACACGCATCTCCTTGCAGAACGATGGGCGCGGCGGTAGAAATTTGCATCCCCTATGTCAGCAGGTCAGTCGGCAGACATCACGTGCAGCAGTCATTATCCATAACAAAGGTCACGCAGCCAGCGGGAGGCTGGAACCAACTCGCCTCGCACTTAGAGAGTAAAACTCTACGCGAAGAAAAAGAAAACTGTTTTTCATTCTCTATAGCTTCATAGTTTCTATACTTTCTACAGGTTACGCAGAATTCGATTTGTCAATCTGGGATGTTGAAGAGCCCACCTACTCAAGTGCAAGCACCTTGTGCGCTTCAATGAGTCCCTGGTCAAGTTTTTACCTCGAGGACAACAGCTGCACACAATACCACTCACACACCCTGTGCAAGCATCAATACATACTTAAATAAACATCATTAAATGTCAGTAACAAAGTACCGTCGATGGAGTCTCGTTTAAGAGGTTGGAGGTGGGGAGGGGAGAGGGAGAATAAGGACTGTCGACAGGTTATTATTTCTCAAATAATTCGGATAACAGTTGCACACAGCATTATTTACACACAACATTATTTACACACATCACTATTAACACACAATGTGCTGGCATTACTGGCAGAGTTGTTGCTGGACGACATCAGCAATACAAATACACAAATAACATCCCTGATGTGGTCTCGTTTTAGGGAGATTTGGAAAAGNGGGGGGGGGGGAGTTGAGGAGAGAATAAGGACTGTCAATACGTTATTACTATTACTTTTCGGAAAACAATTGCACGCAGTGCTTTTACATATTTTGTGGAAGCATTACTGACAGGGTTGTTGCTTGTAAAAAAATATCAATAACACCAACAAATAGCATCAATAACAAATGTGCTCGAACCAAAAACAGAATCAGACGTTCAAGTTTCAGTCAAGGGGCTAAGGAAATCCTAAAATCCTACTCACAACTCATAAACCAACACTACACCCCTAAAGAGTTCCATATTGAGGAATGTCAACTAAAGACAAACACACTGCGAATTTCAACCTCCATCCCTGACCTTGCAAGCCGAAAGACCCAGACTGACGAAGTGAAAAGGCTCTCACACTAGTGCATCTCCATGACAGGTTCCCACGGGACAGCTGGACCAGGATCTATACAGATGGAATTATGCCTTGTCTGATGTGAATCAATTTCGAGTAGGAGTAATGAGATGGGCGGGGAGGACAGGAGGTTTTATATATATGTACGTGGATGGATAAAAAATATATGTGTCCTCGCTCAGAAAAAAAAAAAAGCACGAGTTTTACGAAGTGAATGCATCAAAGTTTTCAAGTCTCGCGTGACATTGGATTTTATCACAATAGTTTTTCCCGGACAAATTATACTATGATTCTAAATACAAAGATTGCGCATTTCGAGACAATTGAGTACATTAAATGTTTTAAGAGGAAACTTTTGCACGTACGTGTTCTTTCATTTTTTTTTAATAATGAAAGTCAGAGCTATGAAAGTTGAATCAGCGGTATGAGCTGTTCGCAGCTGACACATTTTCAAGGGATGTGCACCTTCTGGAAGATTCAGACTTTAGACCTTTTACTTGTTTTAGAAATTATTATGGGCCTCAGATTTAATTCATCCTTCATCATCACATCATCATCATCATCCTCATCATCATCATCAACAACAACAACAACAACAACAACAACAACAACAACAACAGCAGCAGCAGCAATAGCAGCAACAACAACAACAACAATAGCAACAGCTGCAACAATAACTATGACAACATTAACAACAACAACAAACAGCAACAACCACAACAGCAACATCGAACCACAACATCAACTACAACTACTACTGTTAATTTTAATTTTACTATTTCCACTACTACCACTGCTGTACTACTACTACTGCTACTACAATTACTACTACCACTGTTGTTACCACTACTGTCACTACATTGACTACTACTACTACTACTACTACTTATGCTCGGCTTCCTTGCTCTATTTAAAATATATGTAGTATGGCACAGATTGACGTTTTGTTTTTTGTTTTTTTAATTTTATCTCTGTGAACACAAAGATTACAGCTAGATGGTGTTCTTTACCCTTTTTACATGCTCAGATTACTGTTTTAACATGCTTTTTACCCTGTATACCTGACCATTATTGTTTTATCGTGGTCTTCACTCTGTGTTCATGAAGATTATTGTTCCATCGTGTTCTTTATTCAGTGTACATGAAGATTACCAGTTTGTCGTCTTCTTTACGGTTACAGACCTGTAAAGGGATTGGACCCTTTTTTCCTCTTTGGGCTATATTAACATTTTGAGCTGCCCTCTAAACCCAAAGTTTTAGCTTTCACCCAGACCCACACCAGATTGAAGCTCATTATGTGGCCCAGATTTTAAGACTTACCCAACCCTAACAAACCCATTGAAATTTTGAGCTTGGTTGCTATTTGTAAACAGAGCCTACATTTTTCACTGGTCAACGCCAAACCCCTCCTCTTCCGCCTGAGCACACCCTTGACCTGGCAGTTCCAGCTCAGGGCTAAATAGTGCCTGGCAAAATCAAGTAAAATGGACACAGATTCCCATGATATCAAAATTTCCCCCCTGGAGCCCTTATTACTGGAAGCAGGGCATGCCAAAAGAGGGAAAAGGGGAGATGAAATATAACCCCCTAAATTTGTAGGACCCAAAAGTGAAAGTACAATTACAGGCCTGTAACCTTATGTAGACCGGTGGAAAGGTAGGGAGGGTGCAGACGAGGCGGGGTGACTTCCTCTACGTGCCAGTAAACTCCGGTAGCAGTAGGTGATCCCACACAGGCTGAACAAAGTGCAGTTCTTGGTGAGGCGAAGAAAGGAGTTGGCTCTCTTGACAACAGTTTGCTGGACCTTCAAACGATATTCGCTAGAAAAGGACGTCGCCCTCACTGCGGCTATCGATTTTGAAGTTTATATGCTTACTAAAACTACTACTCCCTTCTTAGTCTCGCTGTTCAGCACAGCAAGGGATACCACTCCAGAAATTCCCCGGTGTAACATTTGTGATGCTTGTTGTTTGTTTGGGCTAGTGCCCCCCCCCCCTCTTCCTTTGCTATACGGTCCTGGACCGCGGCTCCGGTCCTTCATGATTCGAGAATGTTGCTGTTAGTAGCGGCTGACCTTGTTGGGATCAGTTGGTTGTTTTTTTCTCTCCTTTAACTAGGGCGGCAGTGCGTCCCGTCCGCTAGTATTGAGTGTCTAGTGTCAAGGTCAGCTCAACCGTATAGTGCTTTGAGTAAACGCAGTATTAGCCTTCCCGAAGGTTCGGGTAGGATGCTTTGAGTGAACGTAGTATTAGCCTTCCCGAGGGTTCGAGTGGGGCGCGAGTTGCTGTTCGTACCTTCTAGACTAGCATGTTTGTTTGGGCGCATCATATGATGATGACGTCGTTTATTCCAGAATTTCTACTGAAATTACTATAAAAGGCATGAGAGTGAGAGAGTTGAGAGAGTTGGCTGTTATGGTCTGTGCATTGTGAATTATTTGCTGGTTACACCTTGTTACCAATAAAGAAGTATTCTGTTTCCTGCACAGCGGACTTGGTTTGTGAATTAAAGTAGCAAAGTCAGTGGCGTTTCTAAGGAGAAGCTACTGTATTCAGTGCCTCTTCACTATACGCCAATACTGATTGACACTTGCTCGCTACACCCGGCAATGGTTCAACTCAATCATTTCTTACCGTCCCACATTTGTGTGGCGGCATGGGAAAACCCCGGCAAAGACGCAACAGCAGGAACGGAGTAAAGTGCAAAAAACACTTCAAAAGTAATTTCTTATGAAAAACTAGTTCTGCACATTTTCTTGACATTTAGACTTTACTTTATCATGTCCTGGAATATTTTACAAAAATACGACCTGTAAATGCNATTCTGTGTATATGAGGATTACTGTTTGATTGTGTTGTCTATTCTGTGTATAAAACAGTACAGAACAGACTGACGTTGTTTCACACATTGTGGACAAGAAGATTATTATTTCATTATATCCTTACATTACTCCATTTATGATGTGATGTAGCCGAGTCTGAACGTGTTTGTCACTGTATCGTGAGAAGATCGGTTTCGTGATGTTCTTTATTCTGTTTATAAAATAATCTAGCACACGCCTGACGATGTTTCTGTCTTTGTGTACATTGATATTACTGCTTTTTGATTTCCTGTCATACAAATGTGTCTTACAATCTTCACCATGAGTAAAATTGTAAGCTGAACAGTCTTAAACAGACTGTTATACTGCGCTCTGTCTGAAGATTGTGATCAATGGTATATCACTACTTTAGTATTTACCCTGTGCGGGCATAAAGTTATCTCTGTCCTAACCCGTGTAATAAAGGAAGTTAATGAGTAAAGCACGGGGATAGAGAAATAATAGTACTAACAGCGAAAAACATATATAAAAAAGAAAATAAAATGTAACGTATTACTAAGCCGTAAGACCCTGTATAAATATGAAATAACTACAAAGCTACTAATCATCTGCGTGGTGCTCTAAAA
>JAWQUT010000729.1:249032-259979 GCA_033807755.1 Ellobium chinense
GTCATATTCAGCCTATAAGCTGTAAATGTCGAAAGCGCATAGATTCTCTTAGTCTTTGTACTGGGCAAACATTTCGATTCATGTCAACCGTCTGATACATATTTGGTACTGAATCGGTGTCGCTGGTTTTGATAATTGAAGTATTCAGTAAATCAGTAAAAAGGTTCGTTATTGGACATTTTAATTCTGAGGCCTCGTAATGTACCATTAAATTTTCACAAGAGTTTCTGACAGAGAGACAAGAATGCATCCCAGAGAGATTATCGCATCTATACTCAGAAGCGGCCTTGGCCGCCACTTGCAATTGAATGCAAATCACCTACTGTGCACAGTGTGCAGTATGGTAATACTTGTCATGGCTACATTGCCTTATCTAAATGTACAAGTCACATATGCCCATTTTCTATAATCATGGGCTTCTCACGAGTTAGACGAATTTAACCTAGGCCTCTGTGGGCGCTTTACAAACAAAAAGTCATTTCTAATATAGCAACTCACAGCAGGAGGAGGACACATGTAAATAACAGATCGACTGATGATATCACCAACAAACAGAACTTCATCATTTATCACATGTAATTTGTATGAAATTAACGAGTTAATAAACAGCCTCATTCTGCTTTTTGTTTCAGCGCTAGTCTAGATGTTATACAAGTATTAGCAATAACTTTCATCATAAATTAAAGCATCCTGTCCAGAGTATGGAATTTATAATATTCATGGGTCTGGATCTTTCATAATTCATAACATGAGTGTGCGAAACATCCAGGTATTCTGCTCATTTCAGTCAGTGATAACGACAGTTATGTCATAAAATGCGTGTTAGTCGTAGACAGTCTGGGCGCAGCTGGATGTGAAAATAGTAAATGAGTAGAAATAGTGTACATGAGGAACATATAGGCGTCTTTGCAGTGTATTGTATTCATGTGAGAAGGGAAGGGGGTCCTGTATTTGTAAAAAAAACTTGTTGCTAACAGTGGTTCCCAATGGCTTCAGCGGATTCCATGTCTGCAGGCCTGTTGTCTGCAAGGGAAGGCCAAATTTTTAATCTTTAATTTCTTTTCATCCGAATTAAAATCATAAATAAAGGACCCTTAGTGTAAACAGTTGTGAACTTTCTTGTGAACTATGCCTTAGAAGACCGACTTCCTAGATGGACATTTTTTTTTCTTCACATCAGGATATTGGCCATGATATTAGTGAAGAAAATTGGGATTCATGATTCAGAGCGTCACAGAAAAAAAGAAAAAAATAACCCACAGTTTGGGCGCAAACGGGTGCTGTAAGTGATAAAAGGTTCATGAACAATAATCATGACATTCCCAAAATATAATAAGGAATAATCTAATTTGAAAAATTGTTTATCGCAAGAATGATTTCATAATTTACATGGTTGTTCTAATTCTTGTGTTGACAGTTGCATACAGTTTTTAAAAGAGAAAACAACAACAACAACAACAACAACAACAACAACAACAACAACAACAACAACAACGACGACAACAACAACAGCAACAACAACAACAACAAACAACCTGAGCTACGCAGAAGATAATACAGTGATTGAGAGAGACAGAGAGGTTAAGAAAGGTTGAGAGAAACAGGCACGCAGAGACTTGGTTTCATTGTTAAGCTGGTCTCAGTACTAAGAAATTAATGCACAATATTCATGACAATCTCAAGAAATCATAAGGATTAATCTAATTTGAGAAATTGTTTATTACAGACTTCTAATTGGTCGAAAATAGCATGTTGTCAGATGCGCTAAGAAGACAGTAAAAAATCTGTCTTTGGACAGACTGTGGAGAATGGGCCCTAGATTTGTGAACCCACCTGCGAATTAGTTTGTATTCTTTCCTGATTTTGTAAACTAGACCTGAAGTTTGGGTCATTCACTTCAGTTTCGGTGTGGCATTCTGTGCGGAGCACTTGTCGTTAAAAAAACTAGTTAGCTTGTTTACACCTTTCGATGTATCCGTTCGTAGCTCGAAAACGAAATCAAAGACCTATATTTTAAACATCATTTTTGATAAGCTCATTGAATGCTGCAAACTATTAAAGAAGACTTAGAGATTGTGGAATTTCTTGTAAGTGACAGTAGAGAAAAGAGTTTATTGGCTCAAAGAGGGAAATCGGATTAGGCTTCTGTAACCTTTATCGCAATAATGATTTCATAATTCGTAAAAATATTATAAAGCGCTTCAAACAGTTTGTTATATCATTACATACTTGCAAATTGTAAATAGATAACACCATTTGAAAGGCAACAGTAATTAAAATGTTACTAATCTGATCTAAGCTTTTGTCGCGGATACAGGAACAGACATTTTCGTTTTCTTCTCACAGCTGAATAAAATGATTAAAACTAGTCAATAATGCATTTTCCAAATAGAGCGTTCTCCTCGGAGGTCCGCACAAACAGTATAAGTGCAATGCATTTCTTGACGTCCAACGGCTCTTCTCTGGGCTAACCAAATTGTGATAAGCAGAGCTTTCCAGATAGGTAGTGCTTTAAAGGGCTAACAAGGAATGGACCAATGTACCACAGCTCTGCTGAGGACTAAGAAAAGAAGGACAAGCCTCAAAAGAGCTAATGGTCCTTAGGTGTCATGGTCCTTTCGCTGTTAGCCCTCGAAAGGGCTGTTGGTCCTCCTTTAGTTATAGCCCTTAAAATGGCTGCTGATCCTTCTTCAGTTAACTCTCAAAGGAGCTGCTGGTCCTCCGGGCTCCTAATGAAAGTCCTGTAAATCAATTTCTCTACGTGGTTAATACAAGTCCTGTTTTTTCTTTTCATTAAAGGGACAGGGTTGGTTATTTGCCTCATAGCCTGTTATGTCCATATTAATTTTTGCATAAAATTTAAAACCGTGTATATTTTTTCTTTCGCCGACAGTTTCTGACAAAACACCGCAGGAATGTCGGGATTGTCACCCAGTGGGCGCCCACATTACTTGTCTTGCATGGCGTCAAAAATGAGAGACTAGCAGACAATTAATCCAAACAGTTTGCACATGTGTCTGTACCAACTGTCTGCTAAATTTTCTTGCGTTTTGACGTCACACATCACGAATAATGGGGGCATACAAAGGGTGAAAATCTTGACATTCCGGAGGGTGTTTTCTCACAGATGGTTAGACGGAAAGAACAAAATTAAAGTATTTGAAAAAAAATGATGTAGATTTTTGAGGCTGTGCAGGAACTAACGATTCCTGTCTCTTTAAACTCGTGCAAGGAGGAAGTATATTTTTACTATGGTACGCCCTTGAAGGTCACACCATGTTTCTTGTTTTCGTAATGTAAGGCTGAGCTCAGAGTGTAGGTTAATCTTAGCCCTACATGGATTCAACAATAACAGCTTCCTACTACATACTTGAGAAAAGGTAAACTTTTGTGTACCTTTGGATCACTACCACAGCCAAACTGTTAGGCCAGGTCCTTCACATGGTAGTATTCTCACGGGGAGTTGCGATTTAATTGCGTGTAGGCCTATAGATAGCACATTGATCGATGACCACTAATCTTCCACCTGTTATTGCCACTATTACTACTACTTCTACTGCTGGTGCTGCTATTACTGCTACTACTGCTATTACTGCTATTACTGCTTCAACTGTCACTTTTGCTGCCGATGCTGCTGCTGCTGCTATTGCTGTTGCTACCACTACCACTGTTGCTAAGCAACAACAATCCCTACTTTTGTAACATTTGCTGAAGAAAAACAGTACAATCTTTTCACAATACCCCACCCCATCCCCAATTAATTTTCTGAAGTCGCTCTTGACGTTGTAGTCTTTTATACTTGTAGTAACCGCAGCCGAGATAACAGCAGCAATTAACAATTAAAAGTAAGACTGGAAGTATTGCCAACTTCTGCGTGTCACATTCCTTCAAATGTTTCCACTCAGACGTTGCTATTATTAATTTTCCTTCCATCCATTCGCAACCAACATTAAAGCGGCAAGAAAAGAAAATGAAATGCAATGCAAGATGAGATTTTTTGATTGATTTATTTTAAACAATAACATTGAATGATTTTTTTTTTTAAGTCACGGATGAAAAACGACTGACATTTAACATGTTAACTAATTAAAAACAAGCTCAATACTACATAACTAATACAAGGAATCATCTATGCTCTGTACATTTACTTTGATCCGGTAATCGTTTGTTTTGCTTAAAACAAAGTTAGAAAACTGATTACAACTGGATATTGTCTGTTCTCATTGTGCTTTTGTGTGGACATTATACGGTTAAAATCCAACTAACCACAGTGGACTAAAAAAGGATATTGCTCAAACCAGACACAGCAATGTAATGATACTAGAAAAAGTGAACATACGTCAAGCGACGAACTAAATAGAAAATGACATAGACACAGACATATATACATGTATATATATATAAAATTAATAAAATGTTTATCAAATAATTATATATAAAATTATAAAGCTTATAAATGACAGATGACAGAGTTTCATAGATTTTTATATCCGAAGACAGAACCAAAAGACACTGATACTTTCTAACAAAGTAAACATTAGATCTGTGTTACGTCCCTCGTGTCCCTTTGCCATATGAAGCCATTTTCGATGACCAAGACTAGAATCACTAGATTGCTTAAAAATTCAGTCGTACGAAGGAGATGGGTGTGGTTAAAGAAAGTGGTAGAAGCTGCAGACTCGCTAGAAGGAATGAAGAACTCTCCTCTAACCAGATGTCATCCGGCATAATTATTTTTTTTTTGCTTTGAGACGGCTTTTGACATGGGGATCAGAGCACCTATGGACATGTCCAGCAACAAATAAGGATAAGCTTTTAAAAAACATGGATAGTTCGACAGGTCAATCATGGTCATCAGGAACATTGTGAAAAGGAAACAACGAGAAACTTGGAGGTGATCACTGACCCCAACTCCACCTGCGGAACACAACAATCGCATTAAATGACTTCTCCATCGTCGCATTAAAGCGAAACTAAACATACTCGCACTCAATATTACTTTACATAATTTTGTTTTGCTCTAATTCGACCATAGAAGCTTGATTTCGCTTTAATTCGTTGACAGAATGATTTCCTTATACTATAAAAGCATCCGTTTTCGGGATATAAAGTTCGTGCCATTTCACAATCTTCAGTTTAAACGTTCGTAAACTGAAATCTAAAATCTAACGTAACATTTGAGAACTTGCGCATTTACGGCGTGATCTCATATCATCATAAGAATTGCATTAGCATGTTGAAGGTTACTAAGGGTGCATTCAGCACCGACGCACTAATGTAATTTTCACCATGGTAAGATATCCCATCGTTAACGCGCAAATTATCTGTATTAAAGGAACTGTCATACAAAGAGCGTAGCTGGTGTTTTTTTTACAAGTTTATGCCATTCTGAGCTGTTTAATAATTTCTATTTTGCCAGATAAAGTTGCATCAGAGTGTTCCACAAAGATGAAAGGAGGAGTAGATGAATGTAATTAAGCTTAATTCACATGCTCACAATGACATCGTGGTGGGAACAGTTTTAATGTGGAAGAAACCAAATTCAGTAAGCAGAAGTTTAAATGAGCAGGATCTGAATAAGAATCCGACATAAATTTCATGAAAGTCAGCTAAATTTAGACCATAAATTTGCAATGAGCTTAACAGGGCCTTGTCAACATGTACTGAACAATATCACTATAATGACAAATAATATTATACTAAATGTCTTCATTCTGTTTGCTTAGAATTTCGTAATGCAAAATTCATGGCATAGCAAACGTATTGCAGCATGTCAAAATTAGGTTTATGTCGCAACCTGACAAACCATGTTATTGCTATGATATAAAAGCATAATGTTTGTACGTTAACTGAGTAACAAAGGTTTGACTCAGCGTTTCTGAAGTCACAAGGATCACCGCCCCCCCACCCCCTCCCCCATCTGCAATGAAAAATATTCAGATAAAGCTCTTTTTAACTGAACCAATATTTTATTGTAAAAGTCATCAATTGTGTTCCCCACAAATTATCTAGAACTGGCTACCATTCACCCAAAATTTATGTTTAGAAATTAATATACTCTCGATTTCAGCAACAATTTGATTATTGGATATCCCTTATCACCTTCAGACCGTTATCTTAGTTCCCTAACCTAGCGACATAAGGCTAGTTTTGACTGGCTGCAGGAGAAATATTTATGGTTGTCCATCTATTTACCATTAATCGTCATGCACTCACAGTGACATTTCACCGCCAAATGTTTTGGTGATCGCTGGAAACGGCAAACTTCAAAATTAGACAATGGTGGATTGAATGGTGTGTCTTTCTATAAAAAGACAGGAGATGAATTTTAGCGATTTCCACTTCACACCAGCTAAGTGTTATGACCCTGAAATGGTACCATGAAAGCATAGCCGGTTAACACAAACAGATACACATTGTTTTTGTCGAAGGCTTTGAATAAGAGAACTGATAAGATACAACTTTTCTTGTCCATATAATTTGTTTCCTGCAAAATATGGAACAAAACATTTAAGATCATTGGTGTAAAAACTATTCCAAATATACACACACTCATACGCACTCTACGTCATGCTATGTGAACACAACCAAGTCCCTCAAAACTTCATTCCTTCTTACACTTCACAATATCAAAATGAACACCATACCAAAAGAACTTTAAGCAAAAGTGTTCTAGGCTGGCCCACACCCAAGATAACCACACCCAAGGAAATTGAGAATAAAACAGTATTTCCTTAAAAATTACAGAATTCAGAAACCACATCTGGGACCAATGAAGATGTCCGAATGGTACATGGAATATTTCATGAGAGTCCCAAATGGGCTCGGAATATTCTATTTGGAAAGTGCATATTCTTGAGCAGCACCACAAAAGTCCCATCTCAACATTTTCTGTGAGCTTGCGCCTTGACAATGAGATCTCTTTTACATCGTTGGAATAACATTAACACTGCATGTTAAATGTTACTAAGGGTGCATTCAGCATCGATGTACTAATGTAATTCTTACGATAGTAAGAGATCTCATCGTTAATACGCAAGTACTTAAATTAAATACGCCAAGATCTAGCAGTGCATGTAGATAGGGAACGATTTAATCTAAGCAGTGTATGTACAATTTCATGGAGAATTATTTAACAAATTAACGGTAGCATTCTAGACATAAGAATTTTTTTCATAATGCATGGGGAGGGAGTGGAGGGTGGTTCGAGGAGCAAGACTGCAAGTCTGCTGAAGCTTGCAGCAAAAGAAGCATGAAAATATAATAACACTATTTCACTTCAGACAAGTGTGGGTATAAAGGTTTCACCATTTGCCTCCGAATTTGGATCCATTGTCATCTGATCTATCCATTTTCGGTAATCTTCACATTTCACACTAGTCTATATGTCTAACACAGCTAATTGTAAAAATATGTCTGGTGCGTCAACAAGCAAAGTCGTGTTATCGTCTTAAGTTTCATTAGGATGTTTTTAGTTAACGAGTTTGCTCGTAGACGTCCTGATGGTATGCATTTGCTCGTAGACGTCCTGATGGTATGCATAATTTTAATGCTGTATAACTTTGCCTGCTGGCGGCAACTATGTGAAGCTCCCAAAACAACCGTGACGTTTATCATAGTTATCTCCAGCCCGCAAAGTTAAACAGCACTGTACACACTAAGCCAGAAGTCTTGAAAGATATTATTAATAAGAGTATTAAACAAACTAAGAATAGTATTAAATTTTAAGACATTACTACAGTAAGTTTATTAATTTTTTTTTCATGTTTTGTCTGGGAATTTTAACACACACTGAATGTGAGATCTAGAACCAGGACTTAAAAACTTCAAAATTTGACAGCTTTAGTACAAGTTTTCAGTAGATATGTTTTACTTGATCTGTCGTGGCGGATGTCCTTTGTATTCTAACCAATAATTATTACTTCCGTTGATGGCTTAAAATGTGAATAACATGTTTTAACGATTTTACATATTTATTGGTAAGGCAGTAGTGGACAAAACTGAGTCTCTATAAAAGTTTTACTAGAATGATACGTTTATTTCAGTAAGGTAAAGGGACATCACTGCCCTAGGCTTCTGCTTTGCCATAAAGATCATTAATCTCATTTGTTCCGTGAGCCTTATGCCAATCGTGCATGTGCGTGAAAAACAAAAGTAACTGACTTTTGTACCCATATGCAAGATCGGCATCAGGCTAACGGAAAGCGAGATGAGTGACCTCTATCCGTGTAGACGCCTACTGCAGGCATAACTGAATAGATCTCAGGAAATTAACACGTTTACTGGTATCACAGTAGTAGACAAAATAAGTTTTCAAATTTTATTACAAATTTTCTGAACGTTTTGTCCTGAGTAATTTGAAAGCACAGAATAAATATATAGTTAAGGTGTATATTTTTTTACAGATCTCTGAACAAAACAGCCTAATGTTTTAACATGGGCTCTCTCTATCGTAGCGCACAAAACCTTGTGACGTAGATCTGTTTAACGTAATGTATGCGCGCCGTACACTACATCATACAGAGCCTACGTGATGACATTTCGTAGCACTACATTGGAGGACCACGCTGATATTAGGTAGTTTTGTTTTTCCAAAAAGGTTTGAGAAAAGTATATACTATAGTAACTACTGAAATGTATGTTGCAAGAGTACAGTTTTTTTTTATTCTTGACATAACCAAGGATTTTTTCACAGCGAACCGGAAAAGGTATCCGAGACAAAAATGTCCCTCAAAAGTTTGAAACTAAGTAATTTAATTTTGAAATTTCCACGATAAAGCTTCAAGGTGATGTGAATGAATGACACAAGAAAGCGATAAAGTTGGTCCATAAACTGCTGACATTGATATCAAAACAGAATTTTGGAGGTGGTGAATGTTAACGACACAGCAATACAAAAAACCCTAATCACAATGAGATAATACTTGCTCAATAAAATTTTGAAACACAAAACTTCATTCTTCCAATAGGGATGACATTAAGATACACTGACATATAAAAGATGACATTTTGCTGCAAGCTGGACATTGGCAAAAAAAAAATGCGTTCTCTGTCAGTCACAAATGAGAACGATGAGTTTGGAGAATTGCATTGGGCTTTGAATGTTATATTCAAATATATCAATACACCTTTTTTTTCTACCCTTTAACTCAGTTCCTACGTCAAGGATAATCGCATTAATTAATGGCAGCTACTTATACTTACTGTTATTTGTATTTTAATAATCTAATAATTCTGGGAGAGTCTTAATATATGAGTATTTATAGTCACACTAACACATCATTAAACTCACAATTCAATAAGGAACAAGAAAATCAAAGGAACACTGACTTTCACTGTTTCATATTTGAAATATCTCCATTTGAAAAACCGTGAATTCAGAGCATTTCAGTGTTATCAGTTTTCTAACCTCTCCTCAGCACATTGGAAAACTTTACTAATAAACCCAACACCCACATAACTCGACAGTATAATCTACAATGTAATTGCCTGTCTCCCATAGTAAGAGTTCAATGTTACTGCAGAAAGCGGACGTAGGTTTAAAGGGGTTCTGGCTTACTTCCGAGGCACTGAAAATGGAATTTGACAGTTTCATGAGCTTTAAACTTTGCAACGCCACCATTCGCAGGTCCTAACGTGGCCAGCGTTGATATAAACTTTGTAGACAGTTTGAAAGAAAACCGATAAGTTTTCTGTTTAATATAACAGGCTGTTAATGTAATAAGATATACCCCTTCAGTACCAAGAGACGTCGTATGCAAAGAAAGAAAAGGCCGACAAGCGCAAGAGGCAAGAAAGTAGTGAAAGTCGTGAAAGTCGAAAATGGTATTTAAGTTTCATCTACAGATTTATACCAAATCGAAGTCAAGAGGACTGGACGGGAGTGGGAGCGTTGGAAGGAAATGAACGAGATGGATGGAAGCAAGACAGGAAGACAAATCCTGCAAGGAGATGCTTGAATTTGTCCAAGTGAGCTATGTTGGGAAAATGATTTTGAAGAGCAAGACACGGCGAGCAGTTTGGTTACTAGAAAGGTGGAATATTTGTGTGTCTACAAAATTACTTTTATTTTCAGTCTGAAACGAAGTGTTGGAAGTTGTCTGCATGACAACAGTTTCGAAGAGCGAAATGTAGTAGCATGATCCTGCAGATAGATTTGAGCCACAATTTCTAGTAGGCATATTGATTAATCTAACCGTGCCAAAAATATTCCAATTTACTGATAGAATCAAACGTAAGTTCCTATAAGAAATATGGCATGATAAAGAACAAGCACAAAACAGCATTCAGTGTAATTTACTATAGAAGAAACCCCTCCTCCCCCCCCCCCCCCCCCCCCCCNCCCCCAACCCAACAGTGAAACTTTTTGCAACTGTAAATCCTATCTCAAGCTTTAAATTATTACATTGAGGCCAAGTTGGCTTGTAGTTCATTGTAATGGTTTATTCTTAAATGTTCAATAACTGATAATCTCCATATTTCAATTAACCCCGTCACTGTTTATGAAATTATTCACCGACTAGAATGACACTTCATGGGGTTCAGTTCCAATAAACGACTACAGACTAAGATTTCATTTACTGAAGGTTTCGTTTTGTTTTCAGCAAGCAAAACAGAAAATCTTAACAGATCCATTTATATCTTTAACAACAACAAAAAAGTTAACGAATGTGGTTCTTATCCTCCAAGATCGACGTTTTGCAGGGAGTGTGCGACTCGGCTGGAGCTTCCAATTAGCCTATACCACAACTTACTTAAATTACTTCTGTAATTTTCATCTTCCTCCATGTGATCGGGAACAGCACTGAGGTATTTGTATGGAGCATCACAGATACAAAGTGGCCGTGGCCGACATGCAGTAGTGTTAAAAGCGTGCAGAAAATACTAGGAGATAAAAAAGAAAGTGATTTTCCAACTTCCGCAAATCCAGAATTTAATCTGGTTGAG
>JAWQUT010000730.1:18726-30789 GCA_033807755.1 Ellobium chinense
ACCCAACACCCACTCCCTTCCCAAAGATTTCGTTTTCTCAAAAAGGAGAATAGGAAGATGGCGTTGATAGTTTGATCAGTCTAAAGTAAGTGACAGTAAACGTTGTTGCTAAATATTTATTTTCTTCACGTCTCGCCACTCTCCCAGATCAGGTCTGTCATAACAAATTAATGTTTTGTATGGGATAGACTGTTCAAAAACACTGGGAGACATTGTTTACAGAAGTATTTTGGGAATATAATATGAGCGATTTTTTTTTTTAAATAGAGGAGTGTAACTGAAATGAGAATTATTGGTTGGAGGAGAATTTATAGAATATGCAACACTTTGGTGTGTTTCTGTTGAGCAGGGCGACTTGGAGAGGCAGGGTGTTGGAGAGGGGGGCGGGAGTAACAAGAATATGGAAGACATCATCCTCCCCACCCCCTCTCCCCTCGCTAGCACGATTTGCTCTCTCCCTTCCAAGATGACACATTGGTCTCCGCCGCCGAGCTGAGTGATGGACAGGTATAATGATAAACTTGATTTTTCCCGCAGGGGCGTAGAGTGCCAGGACGGGGCTCACAGAAAAATAGTTATGAAGCTTTATTCCTTAGTTCTGGTGAGCATGTGTCATGTATCAGACTGATCCATTGAGTTCTCTCTTGCCCTTTCTTTTAGCTGACACCTTGACAGCACATGACCTTTCCACTTTCCCCTCTTTCCTACCCTTCTCCCTTCCCCCCTCCGCTCAAACTTCAACATTTATTTTATGGATGTAAGTAAAAATAAATTATGCACAGGACGCTCGGACAGGGCCACGGTGTGGAAACTATAAACATTCATTTACGTTTAGCGTTGGGAGAGGGAGGTTGGTGAAAGCAGGTCTTCCAGGGCTTACCCATGTGCCAGGATGAAGCAACACAAAATATTAAAAATAGAGATTATGAAACAGAGAAGTGATATCATAGGTGATTACAAATTCATGTAATACCAACATGTTATTGATATCAGTACATCAGTGCCTGGCAGTTAAGATAACTCGCTAACCCAAATCTCATGATACAAGATGTTCCCTTTTTTAAATATGGGCAGTCATTGTCATAAACGATACGAAGGTGAGAGAACCTTGAATGAAAATTAGATTAGAACTCCGTTGCCTACGTCTGCTTAACAAACAGATGAAGCATATTATTTCAAGCATTCAAGTATTTCAAGTGTTACCACGCTGACCTTAGTCTGTCCTTGTGTCTTGATAATCCAGTAGTGTCGATAACAAGCACTGAAAGGACACATGTCTGTCACGTACACCAGAGCAGTCATCGACTGCACCACTCCTTAAATGTTACTCTTCTCTACATGTTAGTTTCTTTCAGGTATGAAGATACCAATAGCATCTGATGCAATTTTAAATAGTCCTTAGAAAATCAGAACACTTGCCATGGGGAGAGGGAATGGGGTTGGATTTTAATTTCAAAGGCTTAGATAGGTGTAAATACATTTGTAGAATAGGTAAGGTTTAGCCACTTAAGTCAAAAAAAAAAAAGTGTGGTTGTTGCTAAATAAGGTTACCCTGTTTACTGAATGAAAAGCCCTAAATTATTAGGTAGCCTGCCTTACTGCCGAAGTTATCAAAATCAAATTGGTTTAGGGACATTTTTCTTTGGTTCAAAATTTGGAGGAAAAGCTAAACATCATGTGTGGAAGGTATTTTGGCTTGGGACTCCTTGATATATTAATTAGAGATGTAAAACCTTATATAGTCAACAGTGAAAAAAACATTAGCATCTTCATATCTTCAAAAATATTTCACATTTTTCCATCTCCGTTTCTCTGACTTTCCTTTAATTTTTAATATGGCATACTTCCTATGTCCTCCTTCTCCTGATCCCGAGCGACACATTGATATCTTCTATTCATATGTGTCACCTGGCGATTTGAGGGTGGAGGTAGGGGGTTGGGGACGAGGGTTAGGCATATGATGGTGAGAAGGAAGTTGGAGTGGCGGGGTTGGGGTGTGGAGAGAGAGATTGGCATGGAGAGAGAGAGAGAGAAAGAGAGAGAGAGAGAGAGAGAGAGAGAGAGAGAGAGAGGGAGAGAGGGTTTAGTTAGAATAGAGAAAGATTTGGTTTCTCTCTTCCACACACTTGCGTGAGTGAGTGAGTGAGTGAGTGAGTGAGTGAGTGAGTGAGTGAATGAGTGAGTGAGTGAGTGAGTGAGTGAGTGAGTGAGTGAGTAGTCCTAAATAAAGGAAATATCATTCTCTAGGCAAACTAAGATGATCGGGATTTATGCGCAGTTTGTTGTTGTTGTTGTTGTTGTTGTTGTTGTTGTTGTTGTTGTTGTTGTTGTTGTTAACGGTAGTGGTGATGATTGTGAAATTCTTGATGTCAAGATGGTGTTATTGTTGTTGATGATAGTGAATGTAATAGTAAATATGAAAGTGATTAGTGTTGGTGGGGAGATTGATCCTAAAGGTAACGATGTTGTTTTTGGTGGTGCTGGTGCTGGCGATAGTGATGGTGGCGATGTACATGGTGATAATGGTGATAGTAGTAGCGATAGCGACAGTGGGGCGTTAACCATCGAAGGAGAAAGGGGAAAAGACAGTCTGATCTTGATCAATTTCTGGTCGAAGGGAAGCAACCATTTAAAAAACGAGTAGACCGATAAGACAGCCATTGTTACCTCCCATTATTGCTGCTAGTCTTTTTTCACGGTTATGTCCCATTGACTCTAATTGAACACTTTTTTTGTGCAATTCTCTTAGTTACTTCCCTTAGACCATGGTTTAGTCGATGATGTTTTTATGACATAAGATTAAGCCACTCTCCTTCGCTCTTCGCGTCCTCTCCCTCTTTCTTCCTTCCCTTCTTCTGTTTCTCTCTCTCTCCCTCTCTCTCTCTCTCTCTCATGCTGTCACACTCTCTCTCTCTTTCTCTCTCTCCCTCTCTCTCTCTCTCTCTCTCTCTCTCTCTCTCTCTCTCTCTCTCTCTCATTTTGTCTCTTTTTTTTCTTTCACTATAAAATCCGATTACTCTCTTCTCAGCTCGCCCTCTCTCTTATATCTCCCACTCTGTTTATGTCATTCTAATTCTCCCTTTCCTTTCGTTTTGTTTCTGTTTTTTTGGTCTCCTTTCTTCTATTCTCTCCCTCTTCTAATCTGTCTCTCCCTTCCTATTTCTTTCTCTCCCTCTCTCTGCCTCTCCTCTATCTACTTTCTCCGTCCCCTTCGCCCTCTCCCCCTTTCTCTCTCTCTCCCTTTCTCTATCTTTCTTTATCTCATTTTCTATCTCATATTTTCTTACTAACCTCTCTCTCCCTTCCTTATCTCTCTCACTTTTTCTTTATTTCCCTTCTCTCTGTGTCTATTAGAGGTTAGCCTTATAAACATTTTCTGGTGAAAGTCTGTGATGTGAACTATAATTAGATAATTAGAAAGCATGACAGCTCGTGCGGACACATAGTTTGTGAAGAGAAAGGGGTGGAAAAAAGGACAGAGAGAGCATTTGAGAGCTGTTTAAAAATGGAAGTGGATGACAGTTGTGAAAGATGGCATGATATGACATAATGGATAAATTGATCTGCGACAGATAATCGTACGAAACGAGGTGCCAGTGAACAGTTTTGTTCATATTATTCAGATTTATATTTATCTCTAGTATTAGCTTATGCCTAGAATAAACTAAACTGAAATGACGTAATAATGATCTCTTTCTCTCTCTCTCTCTCTCTCTCTCTCTCTCTCTCTCTCTCTCTCTCTCTCTCTTTCTCCCTCTCTCTCTTTCTCTCTCTAATTCTCTCTCTCTCTCTCTCTTTCTCCCTCTCTCTCTTTCTCTCTCTTATTCTCTCTCTCTCTCTCTTTTTCCCTCTCTCTCTTTCTCTCTCTTATTCTCTCTCTCTCTCTCTCTCTCTCTCTCTCTCTTTCTCTCTCTCTCTCTCTCTATCTTCCTTCGTCCTACAAACCACAAAACATGGTCCTCTGGCGTGGTCTGTAAGTGCGAGAATATCAGTACTTGACCTTCCACTATTGTCTTCACTGCTCTAGAAACGCATACTTAAACGTGTTAGTCCATATGTTATCTGCATAATACCAGAGCAACTTGTCTACCAGACATAGAATCCGATATGATTTAATTTTATCCGGCATGGTATCCATGTGTTTCACTGATAAATGCAGGTTATGTGGGACCTACATGTTCTTCAAATGAACGTTCCACATGGGTCACAGCTAGCATCGTACTGCTCTGGTCATAGGGGTTGAAGGTCAAAAACAACTGACTGCTTTATCTCTGATTATAGTAATATGTTGTGATAATGGTTTTGTTTTGTTTGTAGTGAGAGAGGGAGAGAGAAAGGGGACATAGCGAGTATGAGAACGAAAAAGAGAAAAAGAGAGTAAGAGAGGAAACAAAGAAACATTGAGAAATGTACGACAGTGTAGACATTGAGAGAGGGAAAGAAAGGTTACTAAGAGACTATGAGATAGAAAATGAGAAAATCAGAGATAGAGAATGGGACAGAGAAAGTAGACAGGGGAGCGGCGGACAGACAGAGAGACAGAAGGAAAGAAAAAGGAAGGGAGAAGCAGATTAGGAGAGAGAAAATAGAAGGTAGGACACCGAGAAACAACTGACTGCGTGAACATGAACATCGCCACCATCACCATCGGCAGCAGCACCAGCACCATAAACAACATCGTTACCCTCAGGATCCTCTCCCCACAAACACGTATCACTTTCATATTTACCATTACATTCACTACCATCACCAACAATAACAAAATCTCGACTATAAGAATATCACAATCATAATGATGGAAACGAAAAGAAAGGAAAGGGTGAATTAGAACGTCATAAAGACAGTGGGAGAAATAAAACGGAGAGAGGAAGAGCGGAGGAGAGAGAAATCGGGTATATAGAAAAAGAGTAAAAAAAAAAAGAGAAAAGGAGAGAGAGACGGTAACAGTATGAAAAGAAGAGGGAAAAATAACGACATTTAGAAGGAAGAGAGGGAGAGAGAAGAAGAGATAAGGAGGGAAGGGAGCGGACGGGAAGAGCGAAGGAGAGTCGCCATCAGATCATAAAAATATCATCTACCAAACCATGGTCTAGGGGAAGTAACTAAAGAAATTCCACACAAAAAACCGCGTTTAATTTAGCGTCAAAGGGACATAACCGTGAAAAAGACTAGTTAGTAACAAATGGGAGGCAACAATGGCTGTCTTATCCGTCCACTGGTCTTTTTAATGGTTATTTCCCTTAGACTAGAAACTAATCAAGATGAGACGTTGTTTTTTTTTTCTTCCCGCTTTTTCCTTCGATGGTTAACGCCCTACTGTTGCTCTCACTACTGCTACCACTATTATCACTATGAACATCGCCATCATCACCATCGGCAGCAGCACCAGCACCATAAACAACATCGTTACCCTCAGGATCACTCTCCCCACAAACACTAATCACTTTCATAATTATTTACCATTGCATTCACTACCATCATCAACAATAACAAAATCTCGACAATAAGAACATCACAATCATAAGCGCTACCGTAAACAAAAACGAGAACAATAATAACAACAACAACAACAACAACACTTACAGTCCAAACTAGATGTTTTGTGTTTTGTAGGACGAGAGAAGAGAGACAGAGAAGGAGAGAGGGAGCGAGCGAACGAGAGAGAGATAGAGAAAGCAAGAGAGAGAGAGAGTTTATTATTAATTCATTTGAGTTTGGTTTATTCTAAGCATGAGCAAATACTAGAGATAAATAATATAAATCTGAATGAGATAAACAAAACTATTTACTGGCACCTCATTTCTTACGGTTATCTGTCGCAGATCAATTTATCCAGTACTACATATCTTTCCATCGTTCACAACTGTCATCCACTTCCATTCTCACACAGCTCTCAAATGTTCTCTTTTTCTTCTCTTCTACCCTTTTCTCTTCACAAACTATTTGTNATGATTTCATTTTAGTTTGGTTTATTCTAGGCATAAGCAAATACTAGAGATAAATATAAATCTGAATAATATTAACCTCGTTTCATACGGTTATCTCTCGCAGACCAGCCTATCCAGCACAATATATCGTGCCATCTTTCACAACTGTCATCGACTTCCATTCTTGCACAGCACTCAAATGCTCTCTCTTTCTTCTTTTCTACCCATTTCTCCTGATAAACTTTTTGTCCGCCCACGCTTTCATGCTTTCTAATGATCTAATGATATGAGTTCATATTACAGGCTTTCACCAGAAGATGATCATAACCCTAACCTTTGATAGACACAGAGAGAGGGAAAATGAAGAAACAGTGAGAGAGATAAAGAAGGATAGAAAGTGAGTGAGGGAGAGAAAGGGGGGCATATAGAGTATGAAAAGAGAGAGAGAGAGAGAAAGAGAGGAAACAACGCAACAGTGAGAAATATCAGAAAAGGTAGACACTGAGAGAGGGAGAGAGAGGTTACTAAGAGAGTATGAGACAGAAAAGGAAAAAAAGGAGAGATAGAGAATGATAAAGAGAAAGGAGACAGGGGAGCGGCGGACACAGAGAGAGACAGACAGACAGACAGACAGAAAGAACGAAAAAGGAAAGAAGAGGCAGATTTGGAGAGAGAGAATAGATGAAAGGACACGGAGAAAACGGAAACAAAAAGAAAGGAAAAAGAGAATTAGAAAGACATAAAGAGAGTAGAGGAGGTATACGTGAGAGAGGAAGAGCGGAGGAGAGAGAAAACGGGATATTTAGTAAAGGGGAAAAGATAGATAGGAGAGAGAGAAGGTGACAGTGTGAAAAAGAGAGGGAATGAGAAAGACATTTAGAAGGAAGAGAGGGAAAGAGAGGAAAAGAGAAGAAGGGAAGGAAGAAAGAGGGAACGAATGGGAAGAGCGAAGGAGAGTGGCTTAATCTTATCAACTAAACCATGGTCTAGGGGAAGTAACTAGAAAAATACACAAAAAAAAGACTGCAACTTAGGGTCAAAGGGACATAACCGTGAAAAAGACTAGTAGTAAAAAATGGGAGGCAATAATGGCTGTCTTATCAGTCCACTCGTCTTTTTAATGGTTATCTCCCTTAGACTAGAAACTAATCAAGATAAGAATTTTTTTTTTCCCTTTCTCCTTCGATGGTTAACGCCCCACTGTCGCTATCACTACTACTAGTCTACCACCATTATCACGTAGAACATCGCCACCAGCACCATCGGCAGCACCACCACCACCAAAAACAACATCTCAGGATCACTCTACCCACCAACACTATCATAGTTACCATTACATTCACTTCCATCACCAACAATACCAAAATCTCGACATGAACATCTCAATCCTAAACGCTACCGTAAACAAAAACAACAACAACAACAACAACAACAACAACAACAACAACAGAAACAACAGCAGCAGCAACACTTACAGTCCAAACTAGAAGATCATGTTTTGTGTTCTGCGAGACGAGGGAAGCGAGAGAAGGAGAGAGGGAGCGAGCAGGCGAGCGAGAGAGAGATAGAGAAAGCAAGAGAAAGAGAGAGTTCATTATTAATAATTTAAGTTTGGTTTATTCTAAGCATGAGCAAATACTAAAGATAAACTTATATTTGAACGATATAAACAAAACTATTCATTGGCACCTCGTTTCGTGCGGTTATCTGTCGTTGATCAATTTATCCAGTACTAAATACCTTTCCATCGTTCACAACTGTCATCCACTTCCATTCTCACACAGCTCACAAATATTCTCTTTTTTTTTTCTTTTCTACCCTTTCTCTTCACAAACTATTTGTCCGTACTCGTTTTTATACTTTCTAATCATCTAAAGATATCAGTCCATGTCACGGGCTTTCACCAGAAGATGTTTTTAAGATAATCTCGGATAGACTCAGAGGAAATGAAGAAACAGTGAGAGAGATAAGAATGGGTGCATATTGAGAGACTGAGAGAGAGAGGTAACTGAGAGAATATGACAAAGAGGAGGAGAAAAAGACTGATAGAGAAAGAGAGAGAGAGAGAGAGTGAAATGAAGGGAACAGTGAAAGTCTATAGGGGAAAGACAGACAGAGAGAGGGAGGGAAACAAATAAATAAGAAGGGTGAGACAGATTAGGAGAGAAAGAACAGAAGAAAGAAGATCGAGAAATCGGAAACAAAAAGAAAGGAAAAGGAGAATTAGAAGGACATAAAGAGAGTGGGAGGGATAAGAGAGAGAGAGAGATAGACAGAGCGGAGGAGAGATAAATTGGGATAATATATTATAGTGGAAGAGAAAAGAGAGAANCTGAGAGAATATGACAAAGAGGAGGAGAAAAAGACCGATAGAGAAAGAGAGAGAGAGAGAGTGAAATGAAGGGAACAGTGAAAGTCTATAGGGGAAAGACAGACAGAGAGAGGGAGGGAAACAAATAAATAAGAAGGGTGAGACAGATTAGGAGAGAGAGAACAGAAGAAAGAAGATCGAGAAATCGGAAACAAAAAGAAAGGAAAAGGAGAATTAGAAGGACATAAAGAGAGTGGGAGGGATAAGAGAGAGAGAGAGATAGACAGAGCGGAGGAGAGATAAATTGGAATAATATATTATAGTGGAAGAGAAAAGAGAGAAAAGGAGAGAGAGAGAGAGTGACAGCATGAAAAAGAGAGGGGGAAATTAAGACATTTAGAAGGAAGAGAGGGGGAGGGGAGGGGGGAACGAGCAAGCGAGCAAGCGCGCGCGCGCGAGAAAGAGAGAGAGAGAGAGAGAGAGAGAGAGAGAGAGAGATCATTCTGATTTCATTTTAGTTTGGTTTATTCTAGGCATAAGCAAATACTAGAGATAAATATAAATCTGAATAATATTAACCTCGTTTCATACGGTTATCTCTCGCAGACCAGCCTATCCAGCACTTTATATCGTGCCATCTTTCACAACTGTCATCCACTTCCATTCTCACACAGTACTCAAATGCTCTATCTTTCTTCTTTTCTACCCCTTTCTCTTCAGAAACTATTTGTCCGTACTCGCTTTCATACTTTCTAATCATCTAAAGATATCAGTCCATGTCACAGGCTTTCACGAGAAGATGTTTATAAGCTAATTTCGGATAGACTCAGAGACAGGGGAAATGAAGAATTAGTGAGAGCGATAAGGAAGGGTAAAAACTAAGAGAGGGAGTGAGAAAGGGGACATAGCGAGTATGAGAAAGAGAAAGAGAGAAAGAGAGAGAGAGAGAACGTGAGAAAGAGAGAAAGAAAGAGAGAGAGAGAGGAAACATAGAAACAGAGAGAAAGATAAGAAAGAGTGCATATTGAGAGACTGAGACAGAGAGGTAACTGAGAGAATATGACAAAGAGGAGGAGAAAAGACCGATAGAGAAAGGGAGAGAGAGAGAGAGAGAGTGAAATGAAGGGGACAGTGAAAGTCTATAGGGGAAAGGCAGACAGAAAGACGGAGAGAAACAAAAAAATAAGAAGGGTGAGACAGATTAGAAGAGAAAGAACAGAAGAAAGAAGATCGAGAAACCGGAAACAAAAAGAAAGGAAAAGGAGAATTAGAAGGACATAAAGAGAGTGGGAGGGATAAGAGAGAGAGAGAGAGAGATAGACAAAGCGGAGGAGAGATAAATAGGGATAATATATTATAGTGGAAGAGAAAAGAGAGAAAAGGAGAGAGAGAGAGAGTGACAGCATGAAAAAGAGAGGGGGAAATTAAGACATTTAGAAGGAAGAGAGGGGGAGAGGGGGGAACGCGCAAGCGAGCAAGCAAGCGCGCGCGCGCGCGAGAGAGAGAGAGAGAGAGAGAGAGAGAGAGAGAGAGAGAGAGAGAAATCATTATGATTTCATTTTAGTTTGGTTTATTCTAGGCATAAGCAAATACTAGAGATAAATATAAATCTGAATAATATTAACCTCGTTTCATACGGTTATCTCTCGCAGACCAGCCTATCCAGCACTATATATCGTGTCATCTTTCACAACTGTCATCCACTTCCATTCTTGCACAGTACTCAAATGCTCTCTCTTTCTTCTTTTCTACCCATTTCTCCTCAAACTATTTGTCCGCTCACGCTTTCATGCTTTCTTATGATCTAATGATATGAGTTCATATTACAGGCTTTCACCAGAAGATAATCATAAGCCTAACCTTTGGTAGACACAGAGAGGGGGGAAATGAAGAAACAGTGAGAGAGATAAAGAAGGATAGAAAGTGAGAGATGGAGAGAAAGGGGGGCATATAGAGTATGAAAAAAGAGAGAGAGAGAGAGAGAGAAAGAGAGGAAACAACGCAACAGTGAGAAATATCAGAAAAGGTAGACACTGAGAGAGGGAGAGAGAGGTTACTAAGAGAGTATGAGACAGAAAAGGAAAAAAAGAAGAGATAGAGAATGGTAAAGAGAAAGGAGACAGGGGAGCGGCGGACACAGAGAGAGACAGACAGACAGACAGAAAGAAAGAAAGAAAAAGGAAAGAAGAGGCAGATTAGGAGAGAGAGAATAGAAGAAAGGACACGGAGAAAACGGAAACAAAAAGAAAGGAAAGGGAGAATTAGAAAGACATAAAGAGAGTAGAGGAGGTATGAGTGAGAGAGGAAGAGCGGAGGAGAGAGAAATCGGGATATTTAGTAAAGGGGAAAAGATAGATAGGAGAGAGAGAAGGTGACAGTGTGAAAAAGAGAGGGAATGAGAAAGACATTTAGAAGGAAGAGAGGGAGAGAGAGGAAAAGAGAAGAAGGGAAGGAAGAAAGAGGGAACGAATGGGAAGAGCGAAGGAGAGTGGCTTAATCTTATCAACTAAACCATGGTCTAGGGGAAGTAACTAGAAAAATACACAAAAAAAAGACTTCAACTTAGGGTCAAAGGGACATAACCGTGAAAAAGACTAGTGTTAAAAATGGGAGGCAATAATGGCTGTCTTATCAGTCCACTCGTCTTTTTAATGGTTATTTCCCTTAGACTAGAAACTAATCAAGATGAGAATTTTTTTTTCCTTTCTCCTTCGATGGTTAACGCCCCACTGTCGCTATCACTACTACTAGTCTACCACCATTATCACGTAGAACATCGCCACCAGCACCATCGGCAGCACCACCACCACCAAAAACAACATCTCAGGATCACTCTACCCACCAGCACTATCATAGTTACCATTACATTCACTTCCATCACCAACAATAACAAAATCTCGACATTAAGAACATCTCAATCATAAACGCTAACGTAAACAACAACAACAACAACAACAACAACAACAGAAACAACAGCAGCAGCAACACTTACAGTCCAAACTAGAAGATCATGTTTTGTGTTTTGCGAGACGAGGCAAGCGAGAGAAGGAGAGAGGGAGCGAGCAGGCGAGCGAGAGAGAGATAGAGAAAGCAAGAGAAAGAGAGAGTTCATTATTAATAATTTAAGTTTGGTTTATTCTAAGCATGAGCAAATACTAAAGATAAACTTATATTTGAACGATATAAACAAAACTATTCATTGGCACCTCGTTTCGTGCGATTATCTGTCGCTGATCAATTTATCCAGTACTAAATACCTTTCCATCGTTCACAACTGCCATCCACTTCCATTCTCACACAGCTCACAAATGTTCTCTGTTTTTTTCTTTTCTACCCTTTCTCTTCACAAACTATTTGTCCGTACTCGCTTTTATACTTTCTAATCATCTAAAGATTAATCAGTCCATGTCACGGGCTTTCACCAGAAGATGTTTTTGAGATAATCTCGGATAGACTCAGAGGAAATGAAGAAACAGTGAGCGAGATAAGAATGGGTGCATATTAGAGACTGAGAGAGAGGGGTAACTGAGAGAATATGACAAAGAGGAGGAGAAAAAGACCGATAGAGAAAGAGAGAGAGAGAGAGAGAGAGAGAGAGAGAGAGAGAGAGTGTGAAATGAAGGGAACAGTGAAAGTCTATAGGGGAAAGGCAGACAGAAAGAGGGAGGGAAACAAATAAATAAGAAGGGTGAGACAGATTAGTAGAGAAAGAACAGAAGAAAGAAGATCGAGAAATCGGAAACAAAAAGAAAGGAAAAGGAGAATTAGAAGGACGTAAAGAGAGTGGGAGGGATAAGAGAGAGAGAGAGATAGACAGAGCGGAGG